>QXEO01000312.1:5018157-5197954 GCA_007115705.1 Dactylis glomerata | reverse complement strand
GAAGCGACAGATTACGGTCTCCCGTTCGTCTGCTGAGGCGGAGTACAGAGCTGTTGCTCATGCAGTTGCTGAAACTGTTTGGTTGCGCCAATTACTTGAGGAGCTTCATCGTCCTCTTCATCAAGCCACTGTGGTTTATTGTGATAATATTTCTGCAGTTTACATGTCTGGCAATCCAGTGCAACATCGACGTACCAAACACATTGAGATAGATATTCACTTCGTTCGAGAGAAGGTCGCTTTGGGCCAAGTTCGAGTTCTTCATGTTCCGACCACAGCACAGTTTGCTGACATCTTCACTAAGGGGCTTGCAGCTGCGCCATTTATTGATATTCGATTCAGTCTCAACGTCGTCGAGCCTCTCGTTGATACTGCGGGGGGATGTTAGACTATACGGCTCATTGTTATTTCTTGTGTCTCAAGTTAGGGTTTAGCCCGGTCTTGTAATATAAATACTCTTGTAGCCCGACCGTATCAATTATCAATACAAGTTTTATTCTATTCTACAGAAACATTCTTATCTATTGATTACATAGTGTTTCATATCTATGACCTTAATATGTTATACGGCTGCAACATCATGTGACGGGAAGGGTACAATTTTTTTGCGAAAGGGAAGGGCACGAAGCAATATGGAGTTGTCTTATTCCAAAGACAGTTTTTTTTTTTTGCGGGGTATTCCAAAGACAGTTGGGAATGAATGCTATTTGAGGGACTATCCCGCGTACGGTAAATTACACCATCGATATGAGCTAGACACCCATCACCTAAAATATCACTTTTGCTCGAGTAAATATCACTTCATTGTTTAAGTCTTTGGTATTTACTTCAATTTCTAGTTTACTTTCAGTTCTACTTTACTTTGTGTTCTAGTTCATAATTGCTTCAATCCCTTCGCTACTAATTCCTAGCAACCTCTAAGATATACTAGTTCGACTAAGGTTTGGGTGCGAGCGTGGCAGCGCGCGTACTTAGCGTGTGACAACGTAGTTGCGAGGCTAGTAGTTATCTTCCTTTAACTCCTAGGGACAATATAAAATTAGCTAAATACTTACTGTGAATCATTCTTCAGCAACCATGTGCACTTGCAAGCATCAACAGTGGCTGCCGGAGCTGGCGATGAGTGGGGATCATGCGGTCTTTTTCTGGAGTCGGTGAGGAGGGTTGATCGGGAGGCGATCGACCATGACGCGGGGATCATGCAATGTTCGTAGGAGCCAATGAGGAGCGAGGATCAAACAATAGCTGACTTGAGGCGGCCACCGGAGATGGCAAGGATGGAAGGTGGGGAGGTTATGAGGGATCATGGTTGCGGCTGCGATCGGGAGGAGCAAGCGGAGTGGGGGAAATGTTCAATCTTGTTTATGAATATGTGGGTATACCGGCTTGGATTTGGATCTCCACGGGATAACCTAATTAAATTGCGAGAATTAACAAATTAATGATAAAATACCATATTACTCTTTAAAGGCTCAAATAACAATGCTAATTAGAAGTTTTCAAACAAATTTTCCTATGTATAATTTTTTAAAACAATTTTTCATATTTTAGGTAACACAAAAATCACAAAAGGAAGTCTAAAAAGGCAAAAAGCTTGATTGATTTAACTCTTGTCTTTTTCTGTCTTAGATAAAAATACATATTGATAAAAGTAATTCGTATATATCAAACATGTACCACCTCTGTTACATAATTCTTTTCGTGGTTTCATTGTAGTTTAAATTTGAACTGAAACGACGGCAAGAATTGGATTGAAGGGAGTTTATATACTCGCTTTTTAAGATTATTTTTAGTTTAAAGATGTTAATTTTTTTAAAAAATTGAGATCCGGAACTATATATTATACGAAAGAGTGTGCCGTTTTACAAAAGCACATATCCCATTCTTTAGTAGGTCCTTCATAGACCCAAGGCATGTAGCATACAAAACATTGCAGCAGGGTCTAACGCACAGCTGCCGCATGTCTTTGTAGCGCTAGTATAGCATCCTAGAAGGGCATGTATCGCCGGTGCCGGACAATAATGTTCGTATCTCCCTAAGCCCTGATTGTGCGAAAAACACATAAATGACTTTTTTGAAAGCTTCCAGCGCAAAATGAATTGAAAATAAAAACATTTCACAACATGATCTTTTCTATGATTTCCGCCGTCGTGCTATCTCGCATGCTGAGCGTCATGAAAGGTTCATTTTGTGAAAATGGAAATATCTGATATATTTTTGTGCTGAAGTTATCAAAATGAGTCACTTGTGTCGTTTTCCACGGCGCATTACGCACGTCGGTAGGGGATAGGAATGGGACGCGAACGCACACTTCACCATCAGCAGAGCTACCCGTGAAAGACACGCATTGACGCATGTGCAAACATTACTGGTGGATTACAAGAAACTTACCTGTTGACTCCCTGGTCTACCCATGAACTGAGTCAAGGTCTTCGCTGCTGATGAGAGTGTTTAAAATCTCTGGACCAGGAGCCGCTGAGTACCCAATTCACTTGACTTCACACAGCTCAAGCTAAAGCCAAGCATAAACGGCTGCCGCGTTATTCTACGGACTCCGGAGGTACTTGAGTTTACCTTAATCATTTCTTTTCGCATGTGTACTTCAGTTTACCTGATCGCTTGGCCTTATGCAGTCATATCATACTGCTCAGTGAGAAGATCATGGCGAGTTCCGCGGTGCCACCGCGGCTACATCTCCTGGTTATCTCTTCTGTCCTGCTGCTTCTGCTTCGGCTTACTTCCGGGCAAGCAGAGAGCAGTGCCACGCCACGTCGAGGCACTTCGCTAAGAGTTCAAGCCGCGGCGCTCCTCCGTTGGAAATCATCCATCAGGTATTCCTCCAAGCACCAGCTGGGAACCTGGAGAGACGACGGCATGTACCCGTGCAACTGGACCGGCATCACCTGCGGCGACACTCGGTCGCGCAGAGGAGCCATGGTGAAGGTTATCAGAGGGATTTCTCTTGCTGGTGCTGGCATAGTAGGGCAAGTGGGCGCCCTGAGATTCCACTCACTCCCTTACCTCATCAACCTCGACGTCAGCGACAACTATGGTCTCTCTGGTGCCATCCCTCCTGGCATCAGCTCACTTTCCATGCTTTCCACCCTCAATTTCTCCGGTGATCAGCTTGGGGGGCAAATACCTGAATCAATTTGCAACCTTGCGAGGCTCACAAGCATGGACCTCTCCAACAATAATATCACTGGCCAAATCCCTCCAGCCTTGAGTAATCTCTCAACACTTTCTCTTCTTTATCTAAATGGGAATATGCTCTCAGGTAACATTCCATGGCACCTCGGACAACTTCGAAACATGAGAAAGATGGATTTGAGCTTGAATATCCTTTCTGGCCAGATACCTTCCTCCCTTGCAAACCTGACCAATCTCAACATGCTTGCCTTGACTAGTACTCGTTTGTCAGGACCCATACCTAAAGAGCTAGGACAAGTCCATACCCTGCAAGAACTATACTTGGAAGATAACAACCTCAACGGCACACTTCCGCCCTCCCTTGGAAACCTCACAATGCTCAGAGTCTTGTACATATATCGGAACCAGCTAACTGGTCCTATCCCCGTAGAGCTTGGGATGCTCTCGGGCGTGATTGAGCTAGACTTTTCAGAAAACCGTTTGACCGACTCAATCCCTTCTAGTGTCCCTGAAAATCTTACTTCAATGACCTATTTTGATCTTTGGAGTAACCACCTAACTGGATCTATCCCTCACGAGTTTGGAAATCTCGTGAACCTGGAAGCACTCTCCCTCTCGCACAATTTCATAGCTGGATCAGTGCCACCAAGTATTGGGAACATGTCTTCACTCAGTCAAATACTTATTCATAACAATAGTCTCTCTGGGAAACTGCCGACTGAGTTAGCAAATCTGGAAAATTTGGAAGAACTTGTAGCCTACGAAAATCAACTGTCCGGCTCAATCCCTCGGAGTTTCGGACAACTGGTGAAGATGACAGATATGCTACTATTCACGAACCAGCTCTCCGGCCCTTTCCCTACGGAACTCTCCAACCTTACCAATCTGGTTAACATCCAACTAGATAATAACCGAATGACAGGACACCTGCCAGATTTGTGCCAAAGTAAAAAGCTACAGATTTTCCAGGTTTCTATTAACAATCTGGATGGTCCTGTCCCAAAAGGATTGAGGGATTGCAGTTCGCTAGCCATCCTTGACATGAGCGTTAATCAGTTGGAAGGAGACATAACTGAAGCCTTTGGAGTGTATCCACATTTAAGTTATATCGATTTATCTTCAAACAGGTTTGTAGGCCGTCTCTGGCCAAATTTGGGTTCATGTCAAAACTTGACAAGTATTAATCTTAATCACAACATGATAGAAGGAAGTATACCTTCTTATCTTGGGGAGCTAAAAAATCTTGGCAGGCTCCTGCTGAGTCACAATAGGTTGACCGGTGAGATAGCATCAGAAATTGGCAAGTTAACCAGCCTGTACTGGATGGATTTGAGAAACAATCAACTATCTGGCCAGATTCCTAAGGAAATCGGCAAACTTGCCAATCTTGATTTTCTTGATTTCTCAGGCAACCTGTTGAGTGGTAAAATACCAGAAGAGATTGGAAATTGTTTGAAACTACAGTCATTACGTATGAATCACAACAACCTGAGTGGAAGTCTTCCCGGTAGTTTGGGCAGTTTAGCTTACCTGCAAAGCATGCTTGATCTTAGTATGAATAATCTGAGTGGACCAATACCATCGGAACTTAGCAAGCTAGAGTTGTTGATGTTTGTTAACTTTTCACACAACAAATTAAGTGGTGTCATCCCTGTCTCAGTTGCAAGCATGCAAAGCCTATCAATGTTTGATGTGTCATACAACTTCCTAGAAGGTCCTGTCCCAAGAGGGATCCACAATGCATCAGCTGAATGGTTCCTCTACAACAAAGGTCTCTGCGGAGACTTCGTGGGCATGTCTCCTTGTAATTTTCCATATGTGGACCACAGGAGAAAGCATCACAAGTTGATACTAGCAGTCGTTCTTCCTATGTTTTTCACTACTATTTCAATAGCAGCCATTGTAATTGCCTTTTTTACATGCCGCAAGAAAGCATCTAAAGAAACTGATGATGTGAGCAAAAGGGATGTATTTTCTGTATGGAGCTTTGATGGTAGAATGGCATTTGAGGATATTATCAATGCAACTGAAAGTTTCGATGAGAATCATTGCATTGGAGAGGGATCATACGGTCGTGTCTATAAAGCAGAACTTCAGGATGGACAGGTGGTTGCAGTAAAGAAACTCCATGCAGCAGATGAAGAGGCACATGATGAAGAAAGGTTCCAGCATGAGATTGAAATGTTAACAAAAATTCGCCAACGTAGCATTGTCAAGCTGTATGGATATTGTTCTCATCCACGGTACAGGTTCCTTGTATGCCAGTTTATAGAGAGAGGAAATCTAGCTTCTATCCTAAGCGATACAGAACTATCAATCCAGTTCCATTGGCAAAGAAGGACAACTCTCATAAGAGATGTGGCTCAAGCCATCAGTTATCTCCATCATGATGTTCACCCACCCATAATTCATCGAGACATCACAAGCCGTAACATCTTGCTGGATACTGATTACAAAGCATTTGTCTCGGATTTCGGTATTGCAAGAATGTTGAAACCGGATTCCTCGAATTGGAGTGCACTAGCAGGGACCTATGGCTACATAGCACCTGGTAAGTTTACTCAGTACAATACTATATACTCTAATAATTTTTTTAATAGGAGTGCTCTGCATCAATGCATGTTCCTAATTCTTTTGTTCCTATGGTGGATGCAGAATTTTCCTACACATCTGTATTAACGGAGAAATGTGATGTATATAGTTTTGGTGTTGTGGTGCTTGAGGTGTTGATGGGCAGACATCCAGGAGACGTGCTGAACTTTCTTTCTTCGTCGGGCGACCAACTTCTCCTGGAAGAAATTTTGGATGAACAACTTCCACAACCCGAAACTGATGAAGCAGAAGACATGAAACGGTGCATCTCTGTGGCATATGACTGCCTGCTTCCTTCACCAAAAGAAAGGCCAGCCATGCTGAAAGTTTATCAAGATCTTATTGCCTAAAGTTAGATGTTATATTCTACCAGACCGTCTTAGGCTTGTTTAGTTCAGACTTCAGAATAAACTTAGACTAGCTGTCCAAGTCCAAGCATTTGCAAACCAAATAACTATTGCTATTTCTGTTGGGCACCATAGATTATATGGGTTACCAATTTTACACTGTACAATTATTCTCTGGTGATCATACAGATCATGCATCAAGCTCAATAGCTCATGATAATATATTGAAAGGAGGCTTGAAAATGGTGATAACTGACTCATGTACGTTCTGCTAATCTGCTATCTGAAGTTCTGCTATCTCCTAACATTCCTTCTTGTTTACGCATATGCTGCCACAAACATCCTTTCAGCTTTTAATTTGTGGAAAGAGATAGTTATGTATCAGATGACATGTTAAGCTATATAAATGGACAAAAAAAATACTGAATCAGTTTATGCGGAAAAAATCTTCATACATGATACAAGAAACTAAAAGAAAAAATTGTGAGAAAATGTGTAAGTTTTCCCAACACAGAGCGTTGCTTACAGAACTAAAATGCAGGCAGCAAAAATACTCATGTCTCCATTCCCTCCCGCGTCGCTCTCGCGCGGGGCGAGTCCGGAGGGCACCATAAAACCCTAGGAAGAAGCTCCCCAGATCCGGATCCTCTAGCAGCTGCCGCCGCCGACAGTGGTGGCGGTGCCCAGACGCCGAAGGCAGAGGGCGAGGAGAGCGTGCTCTGACGGCCCCTCTACACGCAGGTGAGAGGCGGCCGTTGGTGGTTGGTACGGCGCGGAAACGCGGAGGGCCTCGCCGGCGGGCGCGGTGAGGCAGTGTCCCCTGTGGACGCTGGCAAGGCGGAGGAGTCGGGCGGCGCGGCCAGGCGATGGGAAATCCTAAACATGGCTAGGCCGGGCCCAATAATGAACGGTTATTTCTTTTTCTGATTTTTCTGCCTCGCCGACCTTCTTGATAAGCAACATGCTTACGAAGACTACAAAGCAGATGTCCAGCAGCAGCGCCCTGTGTCTGCGTCGTCAGTTGGTTTCCAATGGTTTTCAAATGGTGTCCAGCTTCCATGTTTTGTAAATGGTGTTCAGGTGACTTGATTGGGAACTAACACGCATTGCTGCAGCCCCCACCAAAAGCCTGAGTTATTTTTTTCATTTGCCTCCTTCTTGCTCCTTTGGCGCGTGAGCGCTCGTCGCGGACATGTCCACGCCAACAGCGGGGGAGCAACCCTCGGCGGACTGGCACCGGCGCATAACGGATATACCTCGCTAACAAACACAACACCTCCGAGTCTCCGACCAGAGTCCTTTTAAACACTTTATTCTAAGTATATATGAACTTTTGTGTATTATATTGATATGTGCGACAAATAAATAATTGTAAGAACCGTGGCAACGCACGGGCATTCAGCTAGTCTGAGTGATTTTCTCAGTTTTTTTCGGTTTTCCGGTGGTTTTTTGTTTAAGATTTTGTTGAGATACGAAATTTTTCAGGTTTGAATTTTGTAACTTTACTGCAGGATATCACAGACTATGTCAAGAGATTAAAGGCTGAGGTGACCAGACTCAAAGGTGACAACTGGTTTCTGAACAAGGACGCCATCAAGCCGACGCGTGATAATTTGAAGCTACATAAACAGTGTCTATCCTTTATGCGGAAGCAAATTGAGGATCTCAATTCTGCCATCTCAGCCACCACTGATGGCGAAATGACACAATGCTAGTTCTAAACAGGGCCAAGAAGATGAAAGAGGAACTCAAAGCCCTGCGTTCCAAGATCGCCGAGTAGACCGAGCCCTGAAATCAAGTCCCCCATTTTTCTATATATGCCTCAAGTTTTCTTCTTCGTATATGAAGGTCTGCCCAGCGGCCTGTAGAGAAGATGATCGAGTAGACCATCCAGTAGAGGAGTCGGTGCTCTCGATCCGTGTAAACCAAGTCATCATCGGACATGGTGTTTTGGCTCATAGGAGCAAATGCACCTATTATGAAAATACATTTTAAATGCATTCCAAAAAAATGAAATAAATTGAACAAAAAATTCTTGGTATGCATATGAGCATTCTATGTCCATCCATCAAAGTTTTGGTGAGAAAGGACATTTTTTGTGGCCTATGTAAAAATGACAAAAAAAACATTTACGTAAATAGCAATTTTGTAGCATAAAAATTTGTCTTTTTTACACAGGTCACAAAAATTATCTTTTTCTTACAAAACTTGGTGAGTGAACATAAAATGTCTAGATGCACGCTAAGAATTTTTGTTCAGAATTTTTAGACATTTTCAAAAATGATTTTAAACCAGCGGGTGCATATGCTCCTATGATCCAAAGTGGATTTCAGGTCATCACTTTACTATATATGCCTTCTTAGTGTAGAAGATGAGCTATTATATAAAACCTTATCTAAGCTATTTCTGTTGTTAGAATACCCGTGGAATATTAAATGTTAAATGACATTTCATAACATAACTTCAATTCTATTTGAAGGATTGCATAAGATACAATAGCAAGTGCAATCTCAAAACAGGTCCACATATAGTAGGTCAACTGTAAGACAAATCATAGGCTTTTGTTCAGTTGAGAACAACGACAATATAGGTCACATATAACTAAGAACTGCAATATTTCATATTTCATCTCCCTTGTTTGTTCATACAAGTTCGTGACAATTCAACATTACCTCCATTAAACATAGCCAACGAAATTATTACAATTTATTCATGACGCATGGATTTGATCGTCTTCAGTTTGGTATTGTGCTTATCATCAGCTTTGAGCAGCTCAGCAATCTTGTGCTCCAATTTTGTCACCTCTTTGTTGAGAGCCTTCTTTTCTGCACCCCACTTCCTTATGTTCATTGTCATGGCATCCTTTTCATAATCAAGAACAAACTCCAGCTGCTCGAGGTCATTCTTTAGCTATTTATAAAATGGTAAAAGGCAGATAGAACTAGCTTTTGTTCTACACTTTCGTCTTTGATACGCTTATTTTTCAGCAATCTCTTCGCAATGTCATTGATGCACTTGTTCACGTTAGCATGTTGAGTAGTGCATGTCTTCTCTAGCTTCTTCTTCTCTTCAATTAATTTGAAGATCACCTGAACATGCTTAATTTCATATTCCATTTTCATGTTGTTGATATCCTCATACATTTCCCACATCATAGCTTTGATAGCTTTCCGTCTTGCTGCTAACCGCGAGAAAGGGGGAGTTTGTGGAGGTCTTATTGCCTCTCGTTTATTAGCTTTGCATGGTGTAGTACCGCATGTTTTAGACATTAAGTTCCCCATAGAGAGGCTTGATCTTAGTTCTATGATACAACACAAGTTTGTTTCTTCTCAGGCCTGGTTGGACAATTTGTCTTATGAGATAACCTTTTTCAAGAAATCAGGCTGGAGAGTAGTTAAGTCCGATCGATCAGTCCATTTTCCGCATCACTTCTGTTTAACCTTGATGGCATGAATGGATGGTCACTCACGAAGGATGAGCTTGACGCGTACATGGAGGAGCACCCTCAGCACGTGCACGAGGATGGAGAAGGGACTGAAGATAATTCTATTCAGCCCTCCAGCACTTGGGAGTTCCTATACCAGCAGTCTTATTTTGATTATGGCCATTCTGCTTCATCTTCACGAGAGCCTGATTACGATCATGCCAACGATGACCCACCAGCGTGGGGTGATTACCAGCGTTGGGATTGATCTCCACTTAGGCCAAAAGCCTAAGCTTTGGGGGAGGTATGCCGACAACTCACTCATCTATACATCACATTCTGTCGGGACTTTGTATATCTATGTTTTGCTTTCTTTCTTTTTCTTTGTTGTTCTTGTTTTTGTTTCTACTTTCCAACACACAAAAAGACCAAAAATATTTCTGTTATTTCTCTTTGTTTGCTTCTTTAGTTTTCTAATATAAGTTTTCTTCACCTTCTATTTTCGGTTTGGTATTCAAAAATCTAAAAAGATTTTGCTTTGTTTGTTGTTTCCTTCTCTTCTTGTTCTAAAAATTCGAAAATCCAAAAATATTTGTTGTTCTTTTCCGGTTTTGTAAAGTTTGCTACCGAGTTCAGTATCCCGTGACTCCATTGGAGCTTGGTTATCACTTCATATTATTCAAGCCACACAAGTGAAAGGCAATAATGACGACTTATGACAACTCGAGATGTGGTGAGAGGCTGTATGAACTCTATTTATTTTTATTTTTGTACATATACTCATTTATATGGACGTGCTTAGTTTGTTCATGTAAGGTGTATGTTATTTAATGGATGCTTAGTAGTTCCTGCTCTCATATGATTAGTTCCAATTTACTAATAGTTTGTAGCATGACACATAGATGTTTGCTTGCATTGTTCTATTCATAAAACAGTGTGATATTGTGGTATCCTCCTCTGAAAGTTTCATTTGAATCGACTTGGCACATGCTCAAGCATGCATATGACTGAACAAAAGTCAATTAAGCCTTGATGATTTACTTTGCCTCAGAGCTCTTGTATCATTTTTATGCCTATATTAATTTTGTTTTGTCGCAAGCATGATTATGATAGTTATTGCTCTCTCGATTGTCGCTTCCTAGTCTTTTGCTAGCCTTCACCTGTACTGAGAGGGAATGCTTCTCGTGCATCCAACTCCTAAAAACCAAGTAATTCCAAAGAGTCCACTATAAATTCCTATGCATGGTATTTTCAAGCCATTCTAAGTAAATTTTCATGTGCTACCTTTCAAAAACCTTCAAATACTTCTCATTTTGTGACACTGATTTTAGCTCATGAGGACGTAGTGGTCGGATTTTCTATCTTCCATATTGAATTAAGTACCCCCTCGACTTGCATGCTTCATCTGCTCGTCATTAATTTTGCAAGGGAGCTGGTCAGACCATTGTAATCTAAAAAAAGGCACTCCTCCATGGTATGTGAAAGTTGGTGGGCACCTGATGGATTCGGTTAGCCATAGTTTGTGAAAAGAAAAGTGGGGAGGAGTGCCAAGATTTATAAATGAGCACAAATGTGCCAATATTTCAAAGAACTCGGAACCGCTCTCAACTTTTTTAGTATGGAAGATAGCAAGAACCCCATTACCAGTCATTAACAGAAACAACCACCTCTCAAAACAATTTTTATCTCTGTTTTACAAATGAAAAGCTCTAGCACATGTTAAATCCCTGCTTCCCTCTGCGAAGGGCCTTTCTTTACTTTATGTTGAGTCTCCATCTTCTAACTTTAAGCACCTTCTTGAGAGCATGGCTGTCGTTCTTAGTGCAATGTGCTTGTCCAAGAACACGGTTAATTGTGGTATAACATTGATGCCTGTATCTTTGATATTTCTACTTCTAGTCTTCTCTTGAACTTCAGAGGTGCCTTGGCATTTATGTTTTGCTCCACAAATAAAGGGAAGCAAGATACCACTCTTTCATATCTTGTTATGAGCATTACAATCCTGTATCTTCTTATGTTTCATGTTGCTAGTTCTTAGTGGGTTGGTACTTCTTCATAGCTTGCATGACTACGAGATAACATTAGTTGCATACTTCTTATTATGAATTGTCTAAGTACTTGATCATATAGTGAGAATATATACATCTTATGAAGCAAATGTGTTCGTGGAAGTTTCTTTTATCGCACTAAGTTGTTAACTTAATTGCTTGAGAACAAGCAATAAGCTAAGCTTGGGGGGAGTTGATACGTCCAAAACGTATCTACTTTCCCGAATACTTTTGCTATTGTTTCTCTTCTAATTTGTGTGTTTTGGATACAACTAACATGGACTAACGTTGTTTTCAGCAGAATTGCCCTGGTGACGAGGGTTAACTCGACAAATGTCCTAGATGAAGGACTTAGGATCGGGGAGATAGGGCGTCGGATGAACTCGAAGGTAAAGTTAGTCGATATAGGTGTGTATCGAAAGTAAACTTGGGTGTTCAACCTGGCTTGCTTTCAATCTGCCCTACACCGTCCCCTCCTGGCCCCTATATATAGGTGGCCAGGTCTCGAGGATCGGGTAGGGTTCGATACAGATTACAAATATCGACATACGGTATTAACTCGTATTCGACTATCATTACAATTGGGCCTAGCTTAACGGGCCTCAGGGGTACTCAACTAACGGGCTCTATTAACTATACCCTTGTCAGTAGCCCCTGAGATTCTACCAGAATTGCAGATTCGGGTTGAATCTCTAATCTTCAAATCTTCGACTTGATCAATTCTTCGACTTTATCTTCAAATCTTCGACTTGGTCTTTCGACTTATATTGATGATAATTTGCTCACAAGGGGTCTCGATGAACAAGCCTGACAACTCTGACGGATCAAGAGGTCAGTTAACTGCCGGAACAGATACTTGTCACCTACTTCAAATTCAATCCCCTTGGACTTGAATTCGGGATACCGGTCAAACTCACTCTTTTGCCTCATTTAGGACTTACAAAAAATGAGTCCCAGTGGTTCTCAGGGTACCCAGTGCGTCCACCAGGATTTTCTTCGCGTCGTAGACACGGATACATACCAGCAGAGCGCATCCATGTGCGTATACTAGGCCACACAGGACGGATCCCGGGGTCTTACCTTCGTGACAAGTCACGGCATTCGAGTTTTGTTGCGATAACACAACTCGAGGATCTCATGTCGCAGTCAAAATTTGACTGAAAATATTCGGGTTTCTTCAACCATAAAACTCGCTCCCGATGGGAGTAACACTTCTCCAATCTTCAATGCTTTGCCAATGAATATTGTCGGGTGCGCACTCAGCGCTCCCGATGGGAGTAGCCCCTGAGGCTATAGTCGAAAAAAGGATTCTTTCGAGTATAGGCTCAAGACATAATGTAGCTCGTCGTACTTCAACTTGAAACACTTCAACTTCGAAGTTCTTCAACTCGAGATACTTTCAAGAACACCTTGTCATCGAGTATTTAGTCCACCATTTGAATGAAGAGTTGTATTCGACTAACTTTGAAAGTAACAGCCCCCAAGGCTATAACCTAAAAATTCTTCATAGATGATCCTTTCCATAAATTCAGCATTTGTCGGCGCCATCCTCGTACCTTTACTTTATCGCGTCAATGATGACGTAGCTCTTCATCAGTGCGAACCGTTTTATGGGTAACACTGTAACTTCCGTTATTTTATGACCGTTTATCGGCCTGCACGATTTTTGACCGTTGGTGGGCTGCCGTTTCCGATCTTTACGCCACGTCACAACCCACGATCCTTCTCTCAGAAGATATATAAATGGCATAGTGGGGAATCGTACTGTTTACCAGCTCGTTACCTTCGCCGCCTCCATTACCGATCTCCTCTGCCTCTTCCTCTCTTGCGGAGCCCCCAAGCGCACTTTTGTGCTGAATGCGCGTGAAGCATCTGGCCACCAAGAGCGATATGGCCAAATCCTCTGCCACCAACTGGGTTCGCTCCACCATCACCAAGAAGGAGGTGGAGAAGGCCACGGCAGACGGCCTCATCGCCGACCAGGACTTCATCAAGTTCCCCAGTACCGAACGGATCCCGAAGCCCCCGAGCGGTTATCGGGTAATATTCCTTGCTTTCCTTCTTCGCGGCTTCTCCCTTCCTGCCCATGAGTTTCTCCGTGGGCTTCTATTTGTTTACGGTGTGCAACTTCATCAGCTCACACCAAATTCCCTTCTGCACATTGCTTGCTTCGTGACTCTTTGCGAGTCATTTTTGGGCATTGAGCCTCACTTTGTTCTCTGGAGATCGATCTTTCGACTCCGCCCCAATGTTTCTCTGGCAAGGAAACCCGAACTGGGCGGAGCCGTTGTTTCTATGCGCCCTGAGGCGCAATATCTTGAATTTTCCATGGCCGCGTCTGTCCAAGGGTGGAGGACAAAGTGGTTCTATATCAAGGACCGCAGATCCTCTCCCGAAGATGAGTTCGGCCTTCCTCCCTTTGACGCTTCTCAAGAGGTGAAGAAATTGAAGTCATGGGACTCACTTCCCTCAGATGCGGAAGTTGCACAAATCCTTCCTCTTCTATCCCGCATTAAAAATCTGAAAACAGGCCTAGGAGGTGCTCTGTCGGGTACCCAACTCATGGCGTTTTTCATACAACGTCGAGTTCAACCCCTACAGCAGCGCCTCACCAAGCTTTGGACTTATTCTGGCTTGGAAGACCCTACTCGCATATCTGAAGATCTGATGTCGAAAGAAGATGTCGACAAACGAGTCAGGAATCTCACCAAGCTCACCAAGGAGCACTCAGTTGCTGACCTGAAGGCAGATTTCTTCGACTCTGTGCACCCTATTCCTGAGGTACACATCGCTGCATCAAACTTCTCTTAATTTCGACTTGCATTACTCTTTGCCTCTACACTCTGCTGATTTATTAATATGCAGGGTCACCAATTCATTGTTTCTCGTCCCCCTCTTCCGGAGGAAGGGCCCCTTCCTGCTGATCTAGCATCTCCTGCATCTGAAGCCCCCGAGGCTGACGAAAGTCAGGACGGTGATGATGTCGAAGAGTCAGAAGATGAGACTAGCTCATCGACATCTCCTCCTCCTACTCTTGCTGAAGATGTTAGTGTCGACAAAAAACGGAAACGTGTCGACGAAATTGCTTCATCGAGTTCTGCAGCGGCTGGAAAAACCCCCATTCTTGCAGAAGATATGGAGTACTTCGACATGCTTGCATCGTAAGTATTGCAGTCGAACTTTTCAATTGCTTTGCTCTTGCCTAGTGCTTATAACTTATACTTTTCATGCAGTGACGATGAAGAACCACCGACATGTGCGACGGCTATTCCACCACCTTCTCCTGTGGTGACTGAGGAGCCTGTCGAACCATATGTTGCTCCGAGGACTACCAGGGCCTCTATAAAGAAGGTTTCTCAAACTCAAGCCCGAAACCTCAAACGTGCGAAGAAGACCAAAGAAGCCGAGGTTTCTCTGGAGGCCCATGCTCCTACAGTTTCTTCTGATGATGTAAGCGATACTTTTTTTTTCCTTTTCTTTCCTTTCATGCACTTCTTCTCTTATACTCTTCTTTTATCAGGCTTTAGTCAAGAGATTTATCGCCCTGGGCACGGAGTGTGCGGGGTACCTAAAGATTGCAAAATCTTCCGAAGGTGCGATTTTGATATTCAATCATTACTTGTCTTCTGCCCTTTTGTCTTTTGCTGTTTATCTGACTTTCTTTCGTCTGCTTTCACAGCTGCTTTAGCGACAGCCAATGCTCGCATTGCGTCGCTGGAAGCGGAGCTCAAAGCTTCGCAAAAAGCTTATGATGCTGCGACCTCTGCTAAGGCAATTGCTGAGAAGTCACAAAAATCTGCGCTTGTCAAGGCGAAAAATGCTGAGAGGGCGTTAGCAGATGCCATCAAAGAGCATGCTCAACGAGAGCAGGCCGTGGCAGAGCGTCTTCACACCATGTCTACTGCTGCCGAAAGTAAGTTTCTTTCGACTTGTCTTCTGTTTTCGTCCCCTGTTGCACTGGTGTACTTGTTGACACTTGCCTCTTCTTTTCTTTTCTATTGCATAGAATTTTCAGGGGTATCTCCGTCGTCTCTGCAAACGGACGATGACCCTCTTATGGATGCGGTTAACCTACTCGAAGAGAACTGGATATCTATCCAGGAAACTTTTGAGTTGGTTGGCCGCGTTCTGTCACGGCTATTTGCCGGGTTGTGGCCGAAGAAAAAGATGGCGATCCCGAAGGGCAATCTGACTGAACTCGCCAAGACTTTTGACAGCGATGAAGACCCTACTCTCCATCTGAAGGGGCTGTCCATTAAGCGCGGCGCCGAAGGTGCCATTGCCCTTTCTCTTGCGCATGGTACAGACTTTGACTGGGAGAAAGTTAACTCCCCTCATGGCTATACCCGCGACGAGATGAAGGTGTTTTTCGAGAAGGCGAAGAAGTTGGCGCCTGCATTGCTGAACACAATTTCTCCTTCGGCAGCCTCTGCTGTGCCTGCTGTAGCCTCTGCTGTGCCTGCTGCACTATCTCCGGCGCCGAAAGCTCCGGTTCCACCATCGACTTCTAGCGAGGAACTGGCCGCGCCCCCTTCTTCCACGGAGCACAATGCTGAGGTGGCGTAGATTCAGCTTCTTTGTAGTACTTAGTTTTCTCTTTTTGAATGTAAAGACTCCAATTAAGTGCAACCCGAGAACTTAGCCAGAGGGTTATGCTCTTATGTAAATATATCTTCTTTGCATGGAGTATCATGCCATCTTTCTGAAATTGTTTCTCCTTTCTTTTTTTTGTAGTCAATGCGTGACAGTGATCCTTCTTCTCATGCTCCTGCTCCTTCCTCTGCTCGCGGACTCAATCCTCAGATTTCGTCGACTCCTAGTCGATGTAGTCACTGTGCAGAATATTCTTCCAGGATTTCTGATCTTGAGACTTGCCTATCCTTGGCCAAACGCCAAGCACAGATGGCTATTAAAAAGGCTAGCCAGGCCAGTGGCTATATGAAGAAAATCTCTTCACTTGAAGAAAAGGTCTCCAGCTTGACGGCGAAGGTTGTTCACAACGAAGAGTGCGAATCTTTCATTCTTGGAATTGTCGAGTCTGCTGGCGAACTGTTGCGATGTGAGTTTTCTTTCGACTTCTTCTTTTGGCTGTTTGTGCACTTCTTTTGTGATATATTTGTCATTGTAGGTACTTGCTTGGATTTTGCTGCTGAAGAACGTCGAGTTGCTGAGCGAAATGCTGCTTTGGAGAAGATGTCGACTGGCTATGAGACTCTGTGGTCTGATCCTCGACGCCGTAGCGCCATTGTATTGCTTCAAGATCGTGCCCAGCACATTGGCGAGTCAGTTGATGGTTGCCGGCGAGCTCTTACAACTATGCATTCCATTATGCTTCCCCGTAATCCTTTGCCTGCAACTTTTCCCCTTCTTCTTGATGCTTTCCGATCTAGCCATCGTATTCATAGGTTAATAGAACTGAACTTAGTGGCTGGTGCAAATTTTGCTCTCAGGTGGATACGCAAGTGGCACCCCAGATTGAATTATAGCACGATGTCTTTAAGTTTAGCTCCTGGTAGAGCTAGCCTTCGGGTTCATATGGAGAGCACGCTTCAACCTGCTCGAAGACTTGTAGCTAGGCTTCTAGAGGCAGATGCCGCGTTTTTCCGCGAGTATCATTATCTAGATCCTTTAGGTGTAGATGATTCTGATAACCCGATGTTGTAAAGTATGTGTGGAACGCGAGAGATTTTTCGCGACTATATGTCTGAAATTTATTCTCAAGGCGTATTTGTATGATTCGTGCGTTTGCCGCATATTCTCTTTGAAAGACTCGTAAACTCGAATACGAGGAACGCTTTGTCTTTATTTATACTTATAATGTAAGATACATGGGGTGACCCAAGAGATCCGGCCTGTGACCCGTGTTCTGGATCTAGAGGGCATTGCCCCTGGAATAACTCGTGGCTTTTACGGCCTTTATTGTTCTACTCTATTGTCTTTATGATGCTTATGTCGCCTTAGCTTTCCCTTTCTCTTCTGTGACTGTGTCTTCTCCTGGTGTTGCTGTTCGTGGCTTCTTTGTTTCGGGCTCCGCGGTGCATCCTTCGAGTAGCTTGACGCCTTCTGTAGTCGCGCTCTTTGCTTTTTCTGCATGGTTGGCTATTATGCCAAAATTTTGCGCCATCTTGTGGAATTCCCTGTCGCAAAGATCTGAAACTTCAAAGCTTCCTTTCACTGTGATTATTCCTTTTGGTCCTGGCATTTTAAGTACCAAATATGTGTAGTGAGGCACTGCCATGAATCGCGAAAACGCGGGTCGCCCGAGGATCGCGTGATATTGCGATGGCCAGTCCATGACTTCGAAATCTAGTTTTTCCCTTCTGTAGTTTTGTCGGTTGCCGAAGCAAACATTGAGTGCTATTCGACCCAGCGGGTAATTGGCACTTCCTGGTACGATTCCATGAAAGGAACAGTCTGTTGGCTTGAGAAACTCTAGTGATATATGCATTGCTCGGAGTGTTTTCGCGTATATCAAGTTAATTCCACTCCCTGCATCCATGAATATTCTGTCGACATCATACGCGCCGATTTGAGCTTTGAGCACCAGAGGCGCGTTTCCCGGCCGAGGTACTGTTATAGGGTGATCTTCTCTGTTGAACTCAATTGGTTGCTCTGACCAATGCAGATATTCTGTTATAGCTGGAGGCGACAGGACTGCTAGATTAACTTGTCGGGTTATACTCTTTTCTTCTTTGTTCGACTTGGGCACAGGTTGTATCATTGCTGTGATGTGTCCTTTTGATGGGACATACCCTTCGTCGTCGTCGTCGCGTCCCTTGCTTGGCTGGTCTTGTCCTTGAGGGGCTCCGTTATTTCCTTGCTGGCTTGTCGAGGGATTGTTACTCCCTTCGAATCCTTGTCGCCTTGCTTCGGTTTGTTTGTTGATTGCTGCTTCTTGTAGCTTTAAGAATGTTGTGCAGTCTTTCATTGCGTGCCTTGATACTCGCTTTCCGTCGACGAACGCTGAGTGTATATGACAAGGCCCGTTGAGCATATCTTCTGGTGATGGGTTGTACTCTCTGGATTCTCTTGGTGGGAACTTCTTGTAGTCCTCTCTTCCGTAGCTGCGATATCCCGAGCTTCTGCGATCGTTTCCTTGATAACTGTTGTCTTTATATCCTGCGGCGACTTGGCTATGAGAGCCGTAGGTGTCGTAGTTTCGGGATCGTCTCCTTTGGCTCCCATATCTGCTTCTTCTGTCATCCTCTGGAGATCGTGTCTGTTTGTTGTTGCACGCATCTTCTCCGTCCGCAAATCTGTTTGCTGTGTCCATGAGGTCTGACACCGTTTTTGGCTTGATTCTGCCCATCTCTTCGACTAGGTCTCTTCGCCTTAGTCCAATGATGAATGCGTCTATTGCTCTTTCGTCTGAAACTTCGACTGCTGAATTTTTGATGAGGCTCCATCTTTGGATGTATGCTCGTAGTGTTTCGTCGCGTTGCTGCATGCATGCCTTGACTTCTTCTATTGATGCTGGTCGTTTGTATGTCGACCTGAAGTTGCTTGTGAATTGCTTTGTGAGGTCTTCCCAACTTCCAATGGATTCTTTCTCTAATTTGCTCAGCCATGATCTTGCTGCGCCGGTGAGGTGTAGTTGCAAGCTTTGCATTGCTGTTTCTTTGGTTCCTCCTAGTATTTGAACTGCTTGCAAGTAATCTGCGAGCCATGATTGTGGTTCCTGTGATCCGTCATATTTTTGCTGATCATGAGGTAGCTTGAATCCCTTAGGCACTGGAGTGATGCGAACCCTACGGGTAAAGCATGATGCCCCCATCTCTTTTTCGTCGTCTTCATAGTCGCGCCTTGGGGATCGCGATTTTCGAGTTCCACCGTGTTGTTTTGGTGATGGCGATCGAGATCGGTGTTTACTGCTTTTATGCCGAGGACTATTGTGACGGCGAGGTGACCTTGCTTTGTGTGCTTCCTTGTGGTGATGTGCTTCTTCTCCTTTTGCTGATAGCTTGTGACTTACCATATTGAGCCCGTTTAGTGCTGCTCTATGCATATGCTCCCTAGGATCTCCCGGACTTGGTCGAGTTGTAAGTAGATATGCTTGTGCTGCCACGAGTGCTGCTTCAGGAGTTTTTGGTAGGATGTTTCCCTGCTCGTCGACCGATAGGAAGGACGAGTAGAGGTTTTTGGAAATACTTTGCTTGTCGGAATACTCGAGGTTGTCATACCTTGAGCCATGTCGACGATTTTTCCTTGCGTTGTTGTATGATGCGTCGCTTCGTGCTCTACGGGCAGCTTCGCTGGCTGCAATAGCTGAATCTTTTCTTTTTTGTATCTCTACCTTTTCCTTTGCTAATTGCTTTGCTTGCTGCCTGAGGGCATAATGATACCCAAAAAGCATGTCTTTGCTGGAGCTGGATGGTATAGGTTTGCCGTGTTCTACGGCTTCTCTTATTATTTTCCACTCGTCGACTGATAGTCGAATTTTCTCCCTGGCTGCGAGGGTTTCCACTGTTTGCCCTTCTGCTAGGTGATTCGCTCCTCTGTCGATATTTGCTGGGTTTATCACTGGGTTGTTATTTTCATCAAATTCTTCTGAGTTGTTGCCCACAATGGCGAGTACCTGGCACTGCTTGCCGATGTTGCTATTAAAGCTTGAAAAGATCGAGTTGCTGTCTTCAGAAAGCTCTAACCCTGTCTTCCATGTGTCTGTTGAATTGTCTGAGATATTGTCGAGGCAGATCGTGAGATCATTGATTTGGACTTCCACGTCAAAATTTTCCTTTTCTTCGTCGTCTTCTGCGATCTTTTCTTTTTGCACTTCTTCTAGGCTGACCGGCGAATTTACTTCGCTGGAAGAGCCTTCAGAATACTCCATCATCATTGTTGTTTCGGGTTCTTGTGCCGACGGATCTTGATCTTGTTTCGTCGGATCCGAAAGGCGAGAGGAACCCGATGGCCCGATGAAGATGCTCAAACTTCCAATTGTTAGTTCTACCTCTTGACTTCCGTCGACTTCTGGACTGCTGTTGGCTAAAAGCGAAAAAGCCGTCGAATTCATGGTTCCAACGCCCTCAATTCCCACGGTCGGCGCCAATTGACGAGGGTTAACTCGACAAATGTCCTAGATGAAGGACTTAGGATCGGAGAGATAGGGCGTCGGATGAACTCGAAGGTAAAGTTAGTCGAAATAGGTGTGTATCGAAAGTAAACTTGGGTGTTCAACCTGGCTTGCTTTCAATCTGCCCTACACCGTCCCCTCCTGGCCCCTATATATAGGTGGCCAGGTCTCGAGGATCGGGTATGGTTCGATACAGATTACAAATATTGACATACGGTATTAACTCGTATTCGACTATCATTACAATTGGGCCTAGCTTAACGGGCCTCAGGGGTACTCAACTAACGGGCTCTATTAACTATACCCTTGTCACCTGATGTCTTGTTTTTGTGCAGAAATCCGACTTTCAGGAAAAATCTCAGAAATTACCGCAAAGTTCCTATTTTACCAGAAGACACACGGAGCCAGAGTACGAGCCGGAGAGGAGCCACAGGGGGCACACAATGCCTAGTGGCACGGGCCAGGTCAGGCCACGCCAGGGGGTGGTGTGGCCGCCCCAGGCGTTGCCTTGACCCCTCCTTCCGTCTACATATACTCTCTAACCTGGAAACATCGGGGGTTCAGCGTTTTTCCTAGATAGAGTTCCGCTGCGCCGCCACCACCAGAAACTGCGATTCGGAACCAGAAACTCTATTTTGGCACCCTGTCAGGATGGGGATTTGGAGGAGATCATCACCGACACATCTCCATCAACCATCCATGATTCCCTCATCCATGTGTGAGTAATTCCCGCTGTAGGCCGAAGAGGTCGCTAGGGATTGGATGAGATCATTCATGTAATTGCTATGAGATTGTTAGGGCATGGTGCCTAGTATCCATTGTTAGTGCTTATGACATTGTTGCAACTTGTTGTGCTTAATTCTTGTCACTTTGGGCCCGAGTGCCATGATCTCAGATCTGAACTTGTTATTGTTTTATGATGATAATTGTTGTTTGTGATTGGTGGTGCGGTGTTAATGTAGGAGTTTTGTAGATGACCGCCCAGTTGGAAACCCCAAGAGAAGATGTGATGAGCACAGCAGCAAGTCTTCCCTCAATATGAAACCAAGGTTTATCGAACCAGTAGGAGAAAGAACCAAACTTCAGAAGGTTGATGCTTGCTAGCTTCGCGACAGCTCCGGACAATTTGTATGGCGCCTCGTCAAGGGTGTAGCTTTGCACCAGCAGCAACATGGAACCTGCACACAACACAACCAAGTACTTTGTACCAACTTACAGTGAGGTTGTCAATGTTGGGGATATACCAAATGGGTATACCAGCGACGTAGTCCTAAACCAGCAAGCCAGGGTGGCCCATCAGGGTGGTATGGCGGATTGCCTACCGGGCGGCCCAATTGCTGGGGAGACCATGGCGGTACTGGACGCAGGCGCTTATGGCGGATCCAGAGACAGGCCCATGGCGGGTTGCCTTGTAGTACACACATAGGACTTAGTCTAGGACTCCAAGTTGTATCCGCTCTGGTACCACCGTGTAGCCCACGCCAGGCGCCTTTATAAGCCCGACGTGGAGAAACCCTTGAGGCATAACACAACAGCTTAGGCTTACGGCCAATCGCTTAGCGAAACAGCCAACCTCATCATTGTAATCGAGCACTTGTTGCCATATAGTGAATTATAGTAGCACGTAGGATCTCGCCACCGTTGCGGGATCTGAAGCTGGGTAAACTCGTGCTACCACCGTCCCGGATCGCTCCGCCGTGTTCACCCCCTTCCGCAAACCACCATACACCTACCCCTATGGCAGATCTGTTGACGAAACCACGACAGTTGGCGCCCACCATGGGGCAAAACGCGTCAGGAGCGCGGATCCAGGCGGGATCTGCCTTCGCAGGCATCGGCGACACCGTCGCCATCGGGCGCGTCCTCTATGATTCCGGCTTCCCCATCGTCCCAGTGGATAACCTCTGGGTGCCGGCTAGAGAAGACCCCACTCGATTCACCGTTGTTCCGATCGGAGATATCCATATCTTCATTGGAGAGACAAACCCTACCCCCGCTATGGAAACCAATTTCCGGCGGATTGGTATGGCTGAAACCCCCAAACAGACCACTTTCGAGCTGGATACGGAGGAGGACTCATCTGATCTGGAACTTCCTAAGTTACCTAGATCGGATCTAAAAAACAATCCCACCCAGCCCGCCCTGAAGGTAGAGGAAGTGGTGGTAGATCGCTGTGAATCCGCCATGAGCAATCTGGCGTTAGAGACACCGCGGTATTGCCTTGTTGCGTTCGCAGGTATCACTTCGGGATCTACCTCCAATGGAGAAGATAGCCTAGGTGAATCCATCCTAGAGGCACTTAACGAAAGTGGTGAATCGGATGACTGGGATAGCAAAGGCTATGATTCTGATCACTATGACGCCGCCATGAGAAGGATCGAGGCGGAGTTAGCTCAGCAAGCACTTGAAGAGCAGAACGCAGCCGCCAAGCAGGTGTTCGTGGCCAACAAAGGAGATAATGCTGGGCAGACAACCGGTGATCCACCATCTCAGGCAGCCCATGACGGAGATGCCGGCAAAGAGCAGGGTAACCCACCACCAGCCGTCGATCCTACCATGGAACAACTTCCTGAGATCCAGGGCGGCCCCAGGCCTCTACAACCCGCCATCCTCGAGGTCCAGCACCCAAAAGACTTCACGACCCCGCTAGACAAGGTCGTCTACGGAACTCTAGCAGATCCAATCACCCCTGACTATGTCAGAGATGTGAACGATCTCGAGAAGAAAAGGTGAGCAATCCTCAAGGAGGCAAAGCGAGTCGAGAAGATGGGCGAAAAGTTAGATGGCGACATTGCTAAAGCTCAAGACACGCTGAAGCGCGCAAGGAACATGGAAGAGAAGTATGTTACTCTCATCCAGAACCAAATGAACGATGGAGGTGACCCGCAGCTGGTGCAAAACCTTGAGTTCACCGTGCCAACCGCAGAAACTCTGTCCAGGATGTACATCAAGAATCTGCCATATGTGGACAAGAACCGTGATGAAGTCAGGGCTACGCCCATAGAAAACATCGTGGCTGCAAAGGAGCTATTGGAGCATAATAAAAGCCTAGCAGCCCTAGAGACGGCAGTGAAACTGATGACCAAAGCATTGGTGCAGCAGGAGAAGGCTACGTCGTCACGACGGCTCAAATCTGATCCCGCGCTATGCAGGTCCAGCACTGCCTCCAAGGCTCGGGGGGCTGGCAATTATGGTACGCGCCCTGATAACGAATCTCATACCGGATCCTCAAAAATCCAAAGAAGAGAAGCTCGCAACCGGGCAGATGCCATCCCAATATCCTCCGATGACAAACCACATGGAAAAGGCCCACAGAGAAATCCATCGCCACCTCGCAAGAATTACCCTGCCTATGGATACCAGCAAGACAATGCTGCTCCCCGCCATAAGACCAACATGCCGCCACGAAAGTATAAGATGTTCGAAGTCCCAAAGGGAGGAATCATCATACGCAACAATGATGGCAAGTGAGGACGAAGCCGTGACGCTGGATGCAGAGACGATCTGCCACGACGGGAAGCCAGCCGAGACGGCGGATCCAAGCAAAGGGAACGATCTCGCCATGATGACGGCGCGCACCGCGGTGGCGACAAGGATAAGCATCGCTCTTCCCGCCACCATGATGACAAAGGGCATGGCTCCCGCCGTCATGACGATGATCCATCTCCCCGGAGAGCAGAGGGAAGCCGTCGTAGCTGCAGAGATCAGTCACAGGACAGCGAGAGTAAAAGACGACGCGATCCTTTGCCATGCCCACCAGGCAGCTCCCATGGCGGCGGTGGTGGCGGCGGTGGCCCAGCAAGATCACGAAACTCTCGCAAGGATCCGTAGGACCAGAAGCCCTACGACGCGCGTACCCACCTAAACGAGATTGCCAAGTCCCAAACAGCCTTCTTCCTCGGCCCAAAATGCTTTGGACAACGGATTCGTGATGAGCACATCCCACATGGGTTCAAAATCGAGAAAAATATCCGCCAGTACAATGGAGTCGATAGGCCTTTAACTTGGCTACAAGACTATTTCAACGCAGTGCAGTTCGCCGGGGGATCACCCAACGTTGTTGTCCGCTATCTGCCCCTGATGCTATCTGGCACAACGTGGCAGTGGATCAATGACTTGGCAGAAATTTCCATCCAAACCTGGTTCGATATGCAAACTGCGTTCACCGAAAACTTTGAGGGTACTTACAAGAGACCCCATAATATTGGTGACCTCCAAAGGTGCCGACGAGCTGATGACGAGACCTCCCAAACTTTCCTTGCGCAATGGCTAGATATGAAGAACTCCTATGAAGGAGTTACCGATGAATCCGCCATCCTCGCATTCATTGACAGTTTGGAGAAAGGACAGCTCCTCCGCCATCGCCTTTTGCGAGAAAGGAACGAAGGGAAATTAACCCTAAACTCCATGATCACCATTGCAAGCAACTACGCGGCCGCCGATGACGACGCCCGCGAATCCCTGAAGGCTTCCGCCATCCAGAATACTGGGAAGCGGAACAATAGCAATAAACGGAAGAATCCGCCAGAAGAGCTGCAAACTCTGGATATGGTGGCTACAACCTTCGCCGATAAGGGCCAAAGCTGCCAGTGCGGCAGAGGACGCGGTACTAGCAGTGGCCAGCCGTGGAGCTCTACAGCTCCCGCTTCGGCGCCATCTGCCCCCGTGTCCTACAATGAATACCGCGATATGCCATGCTTCGCCCATCGAGACGCCTCAGGGAAGTGCAATCACACCAACCGGAACTGCAAGTTTGTCAACGACATCAAGGCGGATCAAGAAGCTGGCTACAAGCGCAACCGGCGACAACGGCCTCGTGGCAAAGGAAAAGCGGACAAAGACAAGGATCGAAGGATGGCAGTGATATGGATGAAGACCCTGCGCCCAAACCCGCCGAAAAGGCAGAGGGTGGGGCTGGCACGAGGAACCCATTCAAAAACACCAATAAAAAGGGAGCCTTTCACACGTTCCTTGGACCTCCCACGGCTAAGGCACAGCGAGCTGCTATGCGCTCCCTTAATGCCACCGTGCCAAAAGTCCGCCAGTACATCCGATGGTCCGAAGTACCAGTGCACTGGAGCCGCGACGATCATCCAGAGCACATCCTGGAAGGATATTATGCCATGGTAGTATGCCCTGTAATCCACGGCTACGAGTTCTCCAAGTGCCTAATGGATGGCGGCAGCAGCCTGAACATCATGTACGTGGAAACTCTGACAAAACTTGGCCTTACCAAGACCCAACTCTGCCATACTGTTGTCACTTTATATGGAGTGGTTCCTGGCCGCCAAGCTAAGTCCCTCGGGTCTATCACCCTCAAGGTTTCCTTCGGCAGTGAAG
The DNA here is from genome assembly GCA_007115705.1 of Dactylis glomerata. Classification (NCBI taxonomy): domain Eukaryota; kingdom Viridiplantae; phylum Streptophyta; class Magnoliopsida; order Poales; family Poaceae; genus Dactylis; species Dactylis glomerata. Next base: position 5,171,980 of record QXEO01000312.1, on the reverse strand, counting down.
AAAATTACCGAGAAGAGCCCATAACCTTTGAGGTAGTCCCATTCAAAAGTACATACCACGTGATCTTCGGCCGCCCTGCTTTCCACAGTTTCCATGCCAGGCCGTGCTACATCAACAACCAGCTGAGGATGCCAGGACTGGATGGCATAATCACCGTTTATGGCAGCTTCAGAAAGGCGAAGGAGTGCGAGGACTGAGAAGCTGCTTTCGCGGAAGCAGTGTTTTTTGGCGAAGAGTTCAAAGAAATTCACGCCGCCACGGACCCTGCGGAGATGCCGGCATCCAAGCAAGAAGTTTTCGCCTCCCCGCCCACCTTCAAGCCTACAGTTGATACAAAACAGGTGGAACTTGTCGCTGGCGATGCCGCCTAGACCACCTCCATTGGGACAAACCTGTCCCCCAAATAGGAAAGCGCGCTCGTCGAGTTCCTCCATGAGAACCGGGACATCTTCACATAGCAGCCATCTGACATGACAGGTGTACCTAGGGAACTTGCCGAGCACGCCCTACAGATAATCCCTGGCTCCAAGCCAGTAAGACAAGCCATGAAACGCTTCGGAGATGAAAAACACCGCGCGATAGCAAAGGAAATTTCCAAGCTACTGAAAGCAGGCTTCATCAAGGAAGTGATCCATACGAAGTGGGTGGCAAATCCTGTGTTAGTTCCTAAGAAAAACACAAAGGTTCTGCGCATGTGTGTAGATTACACCGGCCTGAACAAAGCGTGTCCAAAAGATCCTTTTCCCTTGCCTCGCATTGACCAAGTCATTGACTCGACGGCGGGATCAGAATTGCTATGTTTCTTAGATGCCTACTCAGGATACCACCAGATCAAGATGAAGGAGTCTGATCAGCTTGCTACGTCGTTCGTAACACCTTATGGCACATATTGCTATGTGACAATGCCATTCGGTCTGAAAAACGCATGAGCAATGTACCAGCGCACCATGCAAAAATGCCTGGCGGATCAAATCGGACGTAACATCCACGCATATGTGGACGACATCGCCGTCATGTCCAAGAAGCAAGATGGCCTTATAGCGGATTTGCAAGAGACCTTCGACAATCTAAGGAAGTACAACATGATGCTCAACCCCACGAAGTGCGTCTTCGGGGTACCAGCTGGACAACTTCTGGGATTCATAGTCTCCCACCGCGGAATCGAGGTCAACCTGGAGAAGATCAAGGCAATCCTCGATATCTCCCGGCCTAATGACTTAAAGGACGTATAGCGACTCACAGGCTCCATGGCAGCAGTGAGCAGATTCATCAGTCGTCTTGGCGAGAAGGCTTTGTCACTCTACAAGCTGATGAAGAAATCAGATGAATTCGTCTGGACCGACGAGGCAGACGCTGCGCTTAAGGATCTGAAGAGAGTGCTATCCACTGCACCAGTCCTCGCAGCTCCCGAAGACCAGGAGCCCATGTTACTATACATGGCGGCAACCAACAGGGTCGTCAGCATCGTCGTCGTGGTAGAGCATAAGGAAGAAGCGCAGGAGTACGGCGTACAGCGACCAGTCTACTATGTCAGCGAGGTCCGGACGGAATCCAAGCAGCGCTACCCTCACTATCAAAAGTTGGCATATGGAGTTTTCCTAGCTTCTCGTAAGTTAAGGCATTACTTCTATGACCACAAGATCACAGTGGTGAGCAAGGCTCCACTGAAGGACATCATCAATAATAGCGATGCAACAGGACGAGTTGCAAAGTGGGGGATTGAATTAGCCTCCTTCGACATCGACTACAAGCCTCGCACCGCCATCAAGTCTCAGGCTTTGGCGGAATTTATGGCGGATTGGAAGGAAGCATAGGAGACTACGCCCGTTCCAGAACCAGAGCATTGGGTGATGCATTTTGATGGTTCAAAGCTGCTACACGGCTCCGGGGCTGGAGTGACCCTCAAATCTCACAAGGGAGATGAGCTCAGCTACGTTCTCCAGATCCACTTCCCCACCACCAACAACATCGCGAATTATGAAGCGCTACTGCACGGGCTACGCGTCGCAAAGGAGATTGGCGTACACCACATTATGTGTTGTGGAGATTCTGACCTTGTCGCTCAGCAGGTGGCTGGCACATACAAAGCTCGGAACGAAGTTATGGCGGCTTACAGAGACGAAGTGGATGAGATGGCCAAAAGTTTCCTCGGCTATGACATAAAGCACGTACGACGAGAAGATAACATGGCGGCCGACACCTTGTCCAAGTTAGGATCTAGCCGCAAGGCAGTTCCGCCAGGCGTATTCCTCGAGCATCTGCACGTACCATCAGTCAAGATGGTAGATCCAAAAAATACGGAGCTAGCAAGCTCCCCCGTTATGGCGGTTTTGCCCAGCAATCCGCCATGGGCAGAGCCCTACCTGGAATATCTAACGAACAAGAAGCTACCTGAAGACGAAGTCCAAAAGAGACAAATCGAGCGTAGAGCAAAAGCATACCCCATCATAGATGGCCAGCTCTACAAGCGAAGCACCTCGGGAGTCTTCATGAAGTGCATATCCCAAGTGGACGGAATCAAAATACTAAGGGAAATCCACGAAGGCGAATGTGGGCATCATGCCGCTGCCAGATCCCTAGTAGCCAAAGCATTTCGCCATGGATTTTACTAGCCAACGGCCAAGGTAGATGCAGACCGTATCATGGAGCTCTGCCAAGGTTGCCAGATGTACTCCAAGCAAACCCACATGCCCACCACAGCACTGCATACGATTCCTATAACTTGGCCTTTTGCGGTCTGGGGGCTGGACATGGTGGGTCCGCTAAAAACAGCACCTTCGGGATTTATGCATGTAACACCCGAATTTCCAGAAATTCAAAGTGCCCGTTATGTATTCCACCACTATCCCAGAATCATTGTTGTGATACACATAACGTAGTTGGTAACCAGTTCCATAGACATTACAATACGAATAGTTCAAATACAATGGTCATAGTGACCAAGTTCATATTACAACACAATATAGCAGCGGAAATAACGTCTTCGGGTCTATGCCTTCACCCTACAGGCAATGGCGACTCAAGAGATAATCTTAGTTCTGGTACTCATCTTCATAACCTTCCTCCGGATATTCTTCCCCATAGGGTTATGAAGATTATGAAGATGAGTACCAGAACTAAGATTATCTCTTGAGTCGCCATTGCCTGTAGGGTGAAGGCATGGACCCGAAGACGTTATTTCCGCTGCTATATTGTGTTGTAATATGAACTTGGTCACTATGACCATTGTATTTGAACTATTCGTATTGTAATGTCTATGGAACTGGTTACCAACTACGTTATGTGTATCACAACAATGATTCTGGGATTGTGGTAGAATACATAACGGGCACTTTGAATTTCTGGAAATTCGGGTGTTACAACGCACCTCCTGGTAGCGGTAGACAAATTCACTAATTGGGTGGAAGCTAAGCCCATCAGAAAACTCGATGGCAAAACCGCCCTAAAATTCATCAAGGACATTGTGGTTAGATTTGGCATCCCACACAGTATCATCACCGACAATGGCACTAACTTGTCTCAGGGAGAAGTTGAAGAATACTGCCATCACAACGAAATCCGCCTTGACTTGGCATTTGTGGCACATCCACAATCCAATGGTCAAGTTGAGCGGACCAACGGACTAATCATATCAGGGATCAAGCCACGCCTAGAAGCACCGCTACACAGAGTAGCTGGAGCCTAGGCAGAAGTGTTGCCATCTGTGCTGTGGAGTCTACGGACCACACCAAACAGATCAACTGGCCTTACCCCTTTCTTTTTAGTCTATGGATCAGAGGCAATCTTGCCAAGTGATGTCCAGTACGATTCCCCAAGAGTCGAGGCCTACCAGGAAGAAGATGCAGAAGCGTCCAGACAACTATCCGTGGACCCGCTGGAAGAAGAACGAGACCTAGCAGCCCAGAGATCCGCCATCTACCAGCAGAATCTCCGCCGCTATCACAGCCGGCGAGTTCGCGAACGCTCGTTCAAAGAGGGGGACCTGGTGCTACGCCTCAAACAGCAGAAGTCCCAGAAGCTATCCCCGCCTTGGGAAGGACCCTTCGTCATCAGCAAAGCTCTACTGAATGGTTCCTACTACCTCGTTGATATTCGCGAGCTAGATAAGCGACCCAGTAAGAAGCGCAAACGAAGAGACCCTGACGATATCTACGACGAAACAGATCATCCATGGAACATCGCACAGCTACGTCCTTTCTACACTTAGCACTTACCTAGCTATGTAATAGGCACCTCTATATGATCAATGAAATAAAGCATTTGGTTCACTCTTGATTTTTTCTAAGTCTTTTACCTCCTTTATTGTTCATTTAGATCGTATGGAACCTTTGTGCAATTGTGCTTTGCACTTGCATCTTTTTAAATCCGCCATAACGGTCCGCGTAGCATATTTATGTTTTGATCTCCATTTGATGTTCTTTGTGTGGATTCCTGAGTAGTGACTTTTTGACGATCTGAGCCGCCATTCGCTAAGGGTTTTGGATGGTTGCTATCAAGTATCGTCGCTCTAGCGGATTGTTCGTGCGAAGATTTTGCCATCTCACGAAAAGTCAAGCACAAAGAGCCAGATGGCGGATCGCATAATCCTACGCGTGAAAAAAAATTCAAAGTGTTGTTTTTTGAGCATGTCAAACAACTGCAAGTTGCATAAAAATAGGCCTGGCAGTTTTTTCGCACATAAAACCACTTAATAAAAATAGTGCCATAAGTTCAAAAGCATTCACTGATCCGCCACAAGCAGATCAGGCACAATGCAGAGCATACACGCAGTTTAAATAAGTTTAACTTACAGACCCACTCAGGGGCCGAATTGATGCAATTGTTTTTTCTCCTGCCACATTGCAGGGTATAGCCTAAGAGGATGGCGGAACCACGGAGGACACTTTATCACCGCCATCAGTGCCGGTGATGGCTGTAGAGACCGACGCCAAAGCTTGGCTCGGAGACCCCGGCAGATCGTATGCCTCGTAGTATATGTTCAGCTGGGTGCCCAAGGCACACAGCTGATCGTATCCCAGCACACTCTGCCGGATGACGGCCTCGTCCACTGGCGCTCCGTCCTCGCCACTCTCTGGGATGCCGGAGGTGATCAAGTCCAGGTCCTGCTCAGGGTAGTGGGCCTTTGCCAAGGTTAAGGCAGTTCTGGCACCACCCCGAGCGGAAGACTGCTTCCAGTCCGCCACTAGCCCTGGCACGAGCAGCAGCTTCTTGGTGAGCCCAATGGCGGAGAGGCCAGATGAACCCGCTATCTGCAGGCTCCCGCACGCCTGACGACCAGCGTTGAGAAGGCCATCTAGCTCCTTCTTCGCTGCGTCAGTAGCCATGCGCAAGCCTGCGGCGGAATCTACCTTGCCTTGCTCCAGGGTCACTGCATAGCGGAAACAGAAAATGCGTCACATTCGGCATAGCACAAAATTGCAAACTTTATAGTATGGAAAGCCATTGATACCTAGCAGGGTCTCCTGGAAGTGATTGAGGACCTCGTTAAAGCCATCGTGCCGCTTTTCAAATTCGGCGGCGGCTTTGCGGAGATCCTCTATCTCCTTGTCCTTCTTCAGGTTCTGGTGCTCCTGGTCCTTCAGCTGCTCTTCGAGGAGGGTATTCGAGGCCAATGATTTTTGGAGCTGCTGCTGCAGCCCCTCCATCGCAATAGCGTGGCCCTTTTCCACCCCCTCAAGTGTGGACCTAAGCTTGGCAGCATCTGCATGGTAGAAGTGTCAGCACAGTATTGGTCAGATAGCATAAAGGTACTTAAACTTGTCTAAGACAAAAGAAAACTACCGCTGTTCTGGAGCTGCTGCTGTAAGTCCGCCACAAGAGCGCTTTTTCTACCAGCTCCTTCTCTTGCGAGCTGACGACCTGGACCAGGTCCTCCACAACTTTCTTGTAATTCTGACAAAACGATATGAAGTGTTAGTCACTCTTAGAGCTTTATGCCGGATAGCCATCCGCCATAACGCTCGGGGGCTACTCATGATGATTTTTTTAGTCACTCTTAGAGCTTTATGCCGGATAACCATCCGCCATAACGCTCGGGGGCTACTCATACTGATTTTTTAGTCTTCTTAAGAGCTTTATGCTGGATAGTTATCCGCCATAACGCTCGGGGGCTACTCAGTGCAAAATTTAAGTTCTCTACAGAGCATTGTATAATATGACAGTGCTCGGGGGCTATACTATGCAAAAGCTTAAAGTAGTTTCTCTTAGAGCTCCATAGCGGGTTATCTATGAAAATCCGCCACGGCGCTCGGGGGCTACTGGGAGTACATACCTTCTTCATGGTTGCTGTCTTCTCTACAAAAGCGGCAATACCGCTGGATAGTTGATTGCTGGCATCTTCCTGGCTGGAGATAAGGTTGACAATCTCAAGTTGCTTCTGCTTCCAAAACAAACTGCCCCCCACTGAAGCATCCGCCATCTGACCTTGAAATGAGTCAGAAGCCTTTTCACTTTGGATGACATCATTAGCCGTAGCTTCAGTCGTTGGGTTGGCTTCTGGCATCGAGCCAAATTGACCACCAGCATCCTCCATATCGATATCGTTACAAGCAGGGGAGGGAATCGGTGCGTCAGGGGTCTGCGGGATAGCGGCAGGGGAGGGCTTGGTTTGCTTGGATGACGGTTCCTTGACGACAGGCTTCTTTCTTCTAAGCAAAAGGGGGATTAGTGAAACAATCAAACAACAATGAAGAAGTAATAGAGGGTTACCTTGACTTTGGCAGGTTGATAGTAGGGGTATTCTCGGATGGCGTTTCTAGCTCCGCCCTGCGTTGAGCTTCGAAACGGCGGGAATCAGTAGATTTCCCGCCACCACCATGAGGTTTCGCGCTACTGCCCCGCTTCTTGGTGACCACCTTTGCCTTAGCCGTGCGGGCTGTGTCATCTGTGTCCCCCGCCATCTCCTCTTTGTTTCCGCTGGAGTGAACAACTTCCTCCTTAGCGGTAGGCTTCGAGTTGGAGCGGCAAAGGGGATGAGCAAAGTGCGCAGGACCAAGCGATTTGAGCTGATAAGAGAAAGACATCAGTTTTCGTGAAAAAGTGCAAAGGTGTCATGAAGTACTATGGCGGAAAAGTAACTTACCGGAGGGGAGCTGCCATTCTCAAACATCGCCATGCCAAATTTCAAAGGCTTCTTCCTAGGAGATTTCATAAGAGAGCGAATGCGCTTCTCCACCACCTTAGGGTCGAGCTCCTTGTCCGAATAACGCATGACATCATTTGCACCAGTATACTCGTGCATCAGGCTATCGCGGTGTTGTAAAGGCTGGATCCGCAGAGATATCCAACAGTTGATGGTGTCGATCCCTTTTAGACCATCTTTGGATAACTTGGCAATCCGCCGAGCCAGGAGCTTGACATAGGGGGTGGCGGTTACGTCGTTGACAGGCTTCCAGGAGTTGCGGGGGCTGAGCTGCTATGTTCTCAAAGGAAGGAAGGCCGCGGGCTTGGGATGGCGCGGGCTTGTCCGCCATGTAGAACCAGGACCCTCCCCATCCTATGGTGGAATCAAGAGGCGTGATGAAGGGGTATTCTTTTGATCTCCGTGGAAGAAAGCATATTGTTCCACAGGTTCGAAGGAATCTGTCATCTTCGTAATTGGCCCGCACAGAGAAGAAGAGCTGAAAGAGGTCTACCCTGGGATGAATTCCAAGGAATCCTTCGCACAGGGCCGCGTAGCCCGCCACAGACACCAAGCTGTTTGGCGCTATATGGTGGAGCTGCAGCCCATAAAACTTCAGAAGATTTGTGAAAAAAGAAGATGGCGACATGCTGAGACCCCTCTCCACGTGAGATTTGAGCATCACGATTTTGGTGGAGTTAGGGGCTGGCACCGGGGCTTTGAAGTCAGTCCGCCAGTGGGACTCTGCCTGGGGGGCCACGGTGCCCTCGTTTTCCAAAGCTTGGACGTGAGCATCCTTGACATGGCATTTTGCCCAGTACCCATGAAGGTTTTGGGGAATCTGCTCTTCTTCGGCCTCAGCTCCGTCATCCTGTTCTTCTTCTTCAGCTTCGCCATCCGCTTCTTTGTCCGCGGCCTCCTCTGTGGTCGTCCCCGCCATCTCCTCTTCAGCTTCGGATGTAATATCCTCTAGATATGAATCTGCCATTGAGGGATGTGCGCCCTGAGCTGATTGCTGCAGAGGGGAATCTTCCTCCTCAGCTTCGGAAGGGTGGCGGGAAGGAGATCCAGGGTTCATGGTGGCGAACAGAGGTTGGATCCCGCTATGAAATGTATGAAGTTCTTGAGTGAACTGTTTCGGCGGGAAAGCCACCGGCGGCGAGGAAGTCCTGCGGTGGCTCGTCGGAGATGACGAAGCTCTCGTGGAGGCGCTGAGGAGAGAGAGAGCATCAGGGGCGAATGAGGTGTGACCAGCCGGGGGTGAGAGGCCGGGGTATATATAGGCCCCAAACCTCGAGATTCATGCCCGCCATCACAACCGCTCGTCCTGATCACAGAAACCCTAATCCAGCGACACGTGTCCGGGGGTAAAAAAGTAACTTCAGTAAAAACAGTGCATGCGCTGTGAATCTTGCCCTAGAAGGAACTACGTACCGAAATTTATGGCGGATTTCTATGGTATGATCCAACGGATCCCGAAAATCTCGCTAAGTTAAAACTACGTCGCCTCATCCGCTATTTACGGCGGATTGATAGATGGAGAAAAGAGGAACATCAAGAAACTGCCATCCAGATGTAGAACAGAAGATTAGCTATGGCGGATATACTTCGCCAAAGACGAGGCATGGCGGATGGAGATGGTGATCTTGAAGTTCCCTGGGGGCTACTGTTGGGGATATACCAAATGGGTATACCAGCGACGTAGTCCTAAATCAGCAAGCCAGGGTGGCCCATCAGGGTGGTATGGCGGATTGCCTACCGGGCGGCCCAGTTGCTGGGGAGACCATGGCGGTACTGGACACAGGCGCTTATGGCGGATCCAGAGACAGGCCCATGGCGGGTTGCCTTGTAGTACACGCATAGGACTTAGTCTAGGACTCCAAGTTGTATCCGCTCCGGTACCACCGTGTAGCCCACGCCAGGCGCCTTTATAGGCCCGGCGTGGAGAAGCCCTTGAGGCACAACACAACAGCTTAGGCTTACGGCCAATCACATAGCGAAACAGCCAACCTCATCATTGTAATCGAGCACTTGTTGCCATATAGTGAATTATAGCAGCACGTAGGATCTCGCCACCGTTGCGGGATCTGAAGCTGGGTAAACTCGTGCTACCACCATCCCGGATCGCTCTGCCGTGTTCACCCCCTTCTATAAACCACCATACACCTACCCCTATGGCAGATCTATTGACAAAACCACGACAGTCAATCTCACCGAATTGTTATAAACAAAGGATTAAGCGTATCGAGTGGTAAAAGGTAGTAGTTTATAAGAATGTAAATAAAACAAGTAAATGGTAAACGGTAATAGCAATGTAAAAAAATGGACCGGGGTCCACGGTTCACTAGTGGTGTCTCTTCATAAGATAAATAACATGTTGGGTAAACAAATTACAGTTGGGCAATTGAAAGAATAAAGCAGGCGTACAAATGTCATGAGGATCACTATGAGATTCACTTGGGCACTACAACATAATACATAGACCGAATCCAACTGCATCTATGACTAATAATCCACGCTCTGGATGTCATCCGAGCAACCATTAGGTATTAAGTTGCAAGCAACAGATTATCGCATTAAGCAAAGTGTGTAATGTAAACAATACAAATGTCCTTGAACACAAGATTGTTGTTTTCTCCCTAGTAGCAACAACACATCTACAACTTTAGAGGTTTCTGTCACTCCCCCAAGTTACTAGAGGAATGAACCCACTATCGAGCATAAATACTCCCTCTTGGAGTCACTAGCATCTACTCGGCCAAGATATCTACTAGCAACGGAGAGCATGCAAGATCATAAACAACATAGAGATAACATAAAGATGATAAATCAACAATTCAACATGACAAAGTACCAATATTCATCGGATCCCAACAAACACAATATGTAGAATTACACAACGATGATCTTGATCATGAGAGGCAGCTCACAAGATCTAAACATGAAGCACATGGAGGAGATGACAACCATCTAGTTACTGCTATGGACCCATAGTCAAGGGTAGACTACTCACACATCACTCCGAAGGCAGGCATGGTAATGAAGAAGGCCTCTGGTGGTGATTCCCCTCTCCGGCAGGGTACCTGGAAGAGCTTCTGGACCCTCCCGATCTCGCGTTGATGACGGCGGTGGCTTACAGTAGGTTTCGTAGAAAATTGATCGGGTGTTTTAGGTTTTCCCGTCGAGGGGGGTATATAGGCGGAAGGGCGGCGTAAGGAAGTGGACGAGGGGCCCACACCATAGCCTAGCTCGGCCAGGGGGTGGCCCGCGCCGTGGCATGGTGCGTGATCGATGCAAATACAACGGGTATTTAGGCCCAAACTGCAGGTTGTCGTGTTCTCCACAGGGACTAGTCGACGTTTATTGCGCTCGGCTAAAGCTAGGTTACACAGAATAAGGTTGATTTGCAGGAATATAAATCTAAATTAGCAATTATGGGCAAAGAACACAAGACATAGCACGATCATGCATTTAAGAATAGGACAGAAGCAATTTAGGGATCGGGACAGAAGCATTTTTTTGAGATACAAGGGCAGAGTTATTTCACACTGAAATTTAAATGCATGTTTTTTGTATTTTCGTTTTAGAAATTAACACTAAACAGAACAGACATTATTTAAAGAAGACACACACCAGCATACATCAAAGACTGGGATAGAAGCAAGTTGAGATAGGGATAGAGACAGTTTACACGCACATATGTCATAAGAACTAGAAGGTACACAAGTTTCTGCACCAAGTGCAGCACACGAGTGACAGATTTAACAAGCACATACACGTACGCACAAGATTACAGGGCACAAATAGTTCTCCTAATCGACTGAACAAGTACTAGATTAACACATGTTTCAGCACAGAACAAATCAAGTAATCACGCATCAGGAATTCAGAAATATAGAGAGGGAGAGATGGAGAGATGGAGAGAGGGCGACTGGAATCAACCCAAGTTCAGCTTCAGGTTGGTGATGAAGAGGAACAGCAAGGGACGTAGGAAGGAGACCTTCAAGTTGGAGAAGAGGAAGGCGTTGGTGCTGCAGCAGTGGGAGTAGGGGATGGAGAGCTTCAGATCGTTCCAGTTCTTCGGGAAGAGCAGCAGCAGAGGAGGTTGGAGAAGAAAGTGCGGCCGCTCGGTGGCGCACGACCTCGTCGTCTCCGGCGTCCCGGCGGCGGAGCGAATCAGCGTTGGTGAAGGAGTGGATCGAGGGTTCGGGGAAGATGTCGTCGTCGTCGCTTCTCACTGACGGAGAGGAGCTGCGGGTCGATGTCCGGTGGTAGCTCGGTGGCGCGCTCGCCACGCCTGGCCTGGCCGTGGCGGCGGCCTGTGGTGAAGCAGAGTGGGGAATCGGGGAGAGATGCCAGCCCTCACTGACGATGCAAAGACTAGGGATTTAACTCCCGATCCCTTTGACACTTTGCAGTTAGCCCCTTCACTCTTCCTTCTTTCTTCCCAAGATGGTTCTTTTCTCTTCATTTCATTCCTTGTAATCTTCAGTCGTTCAGATTCAGGTCCTTATGTATACTGGACATCAGTAGCTTGACCAAAATGCAAAGAAAATGTGCCTTGTCGCACCGATCTGCAATAAATATTGATGGACTATGAATTTGTTCATTTGACCAAATATTGTATTTATAGCAATCAGTTTATAGCTAGAATCAACTTTGAATGATACCAAAAGGTCAAGAAATGGTGTTAAAAACAATACAAATATGACTCCGATCATACCCCCACACTTGAGTCTTTGCTTGTCCTCAAGCAAATGAAATATGGAATCATTATGCAATTTTGAGGGTTTCGGAATAGCTACTGCAAACAAGACCTGTCAAGCAATATCAGAGTTTAACTTGCAATGTGCTTGCTCCCAACTAATTTCTTCTGATTGCCCAAAGTATACAGATTATTGGTTTAATGAACTTTCCAACGATTACCAGCCATCTCCTTCTGAATACGAGAGAAAACAAAACTCAATATGCAAGTTATGACATAGCCTAATAGTGAGCCACGATTCCACAATTTTTTTATAAAACAAATATGAATGCAAGGGGACAATGGAGAGAGCAAGAATTTGGCACATTTGAGATGCCAAGGCAAAGCCACTTATTGAGGAACTCGGAAGTACTTCTTTTTCTTTATTTTTCTCTTTATTTTTCTCTTTTTTTCTTTTTTTTGATTTCTAGTCATGAACACAATAGCAGATACTGTGGCTGCACTTTTATTTGGGGACAGAGTGTGGCAGGGGCACTGATTGGATGCAATGCAATTTTTTTTTTGAAAGGCTTCTATAAGTAGCTGAGCCATTTTTCACATGCCGCCGATCCAAAGATCACAACATACTACTTTGGCAGAACTAATTAATTAGCTCACTACTAATCCAAATGTCACAGCTTAAATATCTAAGTCAATGCATTCTCAAATGTTCAGAAGTGATACACAGGGAATAAGAGGAATTTAAACTATTCCAACAACAAGTATATCCCACACAAAAAGAATAGACTGTTGAAGATCAAGCCATATGCATTTAATCTCAGAAATTGCAAGATATTTAATGTTGCAAGCATCAAAACAATTTTTGTAATCAAGCTTTCTTTTCTCTCATTGAAATATTGCTGCAAGGAAGTCATTTTCAGGAGCTTGAAAAATGCAACAGAGTTATGAACATGCAATAAATGAATATCCTCCACACTTGGAATGTGCAATAAGTAGTAACAATCAGCTGGGGTGAGAAACATCTCACCGGGCATATACTGCAGCACCTCACAACCTTTTGGACCCTCCTGATTTGCTTCATGATCTCTTCACTCTTCTCCTCGTGCACACCTCTACTTCCTCTTCTTCTTATGCTACTCCAGCTTTTCTCCTCATCACCAAGCCATGAACCCACCAGGATCCCATGGGATATCGACTCGAACACGTTCAGTTTGCATTTGACTCAGAACATGCAAGAACCTGATGTAGCACTCAAACAAACAACTGAGATGGTTGAGGAGTTTCAGTACTACCTTAACTGGAGATGCCAACGGAGGTACAGTAGTATAATTTGCTTGATGGGCAATGTTAGTACTAGAAGTAGTAGAGCTCGGCTCCATGACATCTAAGGCAGCCTCTTCATCATCAATCATGAAGATCTCCATCTCAGACTCTTGATGGGCAATGGTAGTACTGGAAGTAGTAGAGTTCAGCTCCTTGACATCTGAGGCAGCCTCTTCGTCATCAATCGTGAAGATCTCCATCTCAGGCTCAAAGGGTGAAGAACCAAAGTTGCTAACATCCTCGTAGGTGAACTTCTCCATTTCTATTTCCAGCAGCACATCATCAATATCCCCTAAAGGTTGTTCCTCAATATCAAACTCAACTGACTGCAGCTCAGGCTCACACATGAAAGAATTATCCAAGGGAATAGGTGAATCTTGCACAATGGTGTCCATTTGAGTTGCCATGGGTGTGTCACTTATAATGGCATCATCATCATCATCAAATAAGACCCATGAAAGCTCAACTTTGTCACGTGAAGAATCTGATTCATGCTTTTGACTGAGAGTTGGTTCCTCAGATATAGTGACTTGATGACAGCAAACTAGTAGGTCTGAACTGGGCTTCTCATTGTACTGGAACTGGAACTGATTGAAGGCAATGTTCTCAATGAGCATAAAGGCATCATCAAGTGTCTTGTTTGTGATTGCTCCACCTGCTGCCATGTCAACAAAGGATCGGGCATCACAAGTCAAGCCTCTGTAAAATATCTGCAGTTCGAGCCACCTCTGAAGCCCATGATTAGGACATCTCCTAAGTAAAGCCTTGTACCTCTCCCAAGCATCATATAAACCTTCTCCATTTCTTTGAGCAAAACTGAAAATCTGATCCCTAACTGCAATCTGCTTGTGTATTGGAAAATATCTCTCTAGGAAGGCTTGTGAAATCTCACTCCAAGTGTACGATCTTGATGGCAAAGAATAGTACCAATCCGTAGCACCATCTCTGAGAGAAAATGTGAACAGCATACACTTGATTGCATCCTGACAAACTTCATGGTACTCGACTGTGTTGGCATACTCTAGAACAATGCGAATGTGCTCATGAGGGTCTTCACTTGGTAATCCTCTAAACTGATGTTGCTGAGCCAAAGCAATTAGACCAGGCTTCAATTCAAAGTTATCAACCTCAATAGATGGCCACATTGGCCCTGTGATAATGCCATGAATACTCCCAGTCCAAAGATCACGAAGCAAGGCCATATTCTCCAGAGGTATGAGTAACTATCAGTCTACCTGCAAGTAATTATATTGCCCTACACACACTCACAAACAACAAACGCTGGTGAGAAGGTTAGTATCCTAATACGCCGAAGCAACAAAAAGAAAAAAAAATAAGAGAAACACAGAAACAAATTTCACTGAATATTGAACAAGAAACTACTCTAAACCTAGTCTCTAGCCTAACACAATCGCTCGACGCTAGTCCCCGGCAACGGCGCCAAAATGATCGATGCAAATACAGCGGGTATTTAGGCCCAAACTGCGAGTTGTCGTGTTCTCCACAGGGACTAGTCGACGTTTATTGCGCTCGGCTAAAGCTAGGTTACACAGAATAAGGTTGATTTGCAGGAATATAAATCTAAATTAGCAATTATGGGCAAAGAACACAAGACATAGCACGATCATGCATTTAAGAATAGGACAGAAGCAATTTAGGGATCGGGACAGAAGCATTTTTTTGAGATACAAGGGCAGAGTTATTTCACACTGAAATTTAAATGCATGTTTTTTGTATTTTCGTTTTAGAAATTAACACTAAACAGAACAGACATTATTTAAAGAAGACACACACCAGCATACATCAAAGACTGGGATAGAAGCAAGTTGAGATAGGGATAGAGACAGTTTACACGCACATATGTCATAAGAACTAGAAGGTACACAAGTTTCTGCACCAAGTGCAGCACACGAGTGACAGATTTAACAAGCACATACACGTACGCACAAGATTACAGGGCACAAATAGTTCTCCTAATCGACTGAACAAGTACTAGATTAACACATGTTTCAGCACAGAACAAATCAAGTAATCACGCATCAGGAATTCAGAAATATAGAGAGGGAGAGATGGAGAGATGGAGAGAGGGCGACTGGAAGCAACCCAAGTTCAGCTTCAGGTTGGTGATGAAGAGGAACAGCAAGGGACGTAGGAAGGAGACCTTCAGGTTGGAGAAGAGGAAGGCGTTGGTGCTGCAGCAGTGGGAGTAGGGGATGGAGAGCTTCAGATCGTTCCAGTTCTTCGGGAAGAGCAGCAGCAGAGGAGGTTGGAGAAGAAAGTGCGGCCGCTCGGTGGCGCACGACCTCGTCGTCTCCGGCGTCCCGGCGGCGGAGCGAATCAGCGTTGGTGAAGGAGTGGATCGAGGGTTCGGGGAAGATGTCGTCGTCGTCGCTTCTCACTGACGGAGAGGAGCTGCGGGTCGATGTCCGGTGGTAGCTCGGTGGCGCGCTCGCCACGCCTGGCCTGGCCGTGGCGGCGGCCTGTGGTGAAGCAGAGTGGGGAATCGGGGAGAGATGCCAGCCCTCACTGACGATGCAAAGACTAGGGATTTAACTCCCGATCCCTTTGACACTTTGCAGTTAGCCCCTTCACTCTTCCTTCTTTCTTCCCAAGATGGTTCTTTTCTCTTCATTTCATTCCTTGTAATCTTCAGTCGTTCAGATTCAGGTCCTTATGTATACTGGACATCAGTAGCTTGACCAAAATGCAAAGAAAATGTGCCTTGTCGCACCGATCTGCAATAAATATTGATGGACTATGAATTTGTTCATTTGACCAAATATTGTATTTATAGCAATCAGTTTATAGCTAGAATCAACTTTGAATGATACCAAAAGGTCAAGAAATGGTGTTAAAAACAATACAAATATGACTCCGATCATACCCCCACACTTGAGTCTTTGCTTGTCCTCAAGCAAATGAAATATGGAATCATTATGCAATTTTGAGGGTTTCGGAATAGCTACTGCAAACAAGACCTGTCAAGCAATATCAGAGTTTAACTTGCAATGTGCTTGCTCCCAACTAATTTCTTCTGATTGCCCAAAGTATACAGATTATTGGTTTAATGAACTTTCCAACGATTACCAGCCATCTCCTTCTGAATACGAGAGAAAACAAAACTCAATATGCAAGTTATGACATAGCCTAATAGTGAGCCACGATTCCACAATTTTTTTATAAAACAAATATGAATGCAAGGGGACAATGGAGAGAGCAAGAATTTGGCACATTTGAGATGCCAAGGCAAAGCCACTTATTGAGGAACTCGGAAGTACTTCTTTTTCTTTATTTTTCTCTTTATTTTTCTCTTTTTTTCTTTTTTTTGATTTCTAGTCATGAACACAATAGCAGATACTGTGGCTGCACTTTTATTTGGGGACAGAGTGTGGCAGGGGCACTGATTGGATGCAATGCAATTTTTTTTTTGAAAGGCTTCTATAAGTAGCTGAGCCATTTTTCACATGCCGCCGATCCAAAGATCACAACATACTACTTTGGCAGAACTAATTAATTAGCTCACTACTAATCCAAATGTCACAGCTTAAATATCTAAGTCAATGCATTCTCAAATGTTCAGAAGTGATACACAGGGAATAAGAGGAATTTAAACTATTCCAACAACAAGTATATCCCACACAAAAAGAATAGACTGTTGAAGATCAAGCCATATGCATTTAATCTCAGAAATTGCAAGATATTTAATGTTGCAAGCATCAAAACAATTTTTGTAATCAAGCTTTCTTTTCTCTCATTGAAATATTGCTGCAAGGAAGTCATTTTCAGGAGCTTGAAAAATGCAACAGAGTTATGAACATGCAATAAATGAATATCCTCCACACTTGGAATGTGCAATAAGTAGTAACAATCAGCTGGGGTGAGAAACATCTCACCGGGCATATACTGCAGCACCTCACAACCTTTTGGACCCTCCTGATTTGCTTCATGATCTCTTCACTCTTCTCCTCGTGCACACCTCTACTTCCTCTTCTTCTTATGCTACTCCAGCTTTTCTCCTCATCACCAAGCCATGAACCCACCAGGATCCCATGGGATATCGACTCGAACACGTTCAGTTTGCATTTGACTCAGAACATGCAAGAACCTGATGTAGCACTCAAACAAACAACTGAGATGGTTGAGGAGTTTCAGTACTACCTTAACTGGAGATGCCAACGGAGGTACAGTAGTATAATTTGCTTGATGGGCAATGTTAGTACTAGAAGTAGTAGAGCTCGGCTCCATGACATCTAAGGCAGCCTCTTCATCATCAATCATGAAGATCTCCATCTCAGACTCTTGATGGGCAATGGTAGTACTGGAAGTAGTAGAGTTCAGCTCCTTGACATCTGAGGCAGCCTCTTCGTCATCAATCGTGAAGATCTCCATCTCAGGCTCAAAGGGTGAAGAACCAAAGTTGCTAACATCCTCGTAGGTGAACTTCTCCATTTCTATTTCCAGCAGCACATCATCAATATCCCCTAAAGGTTGTTCCTCAATATCAAACTCAACTGACTGCAGCTCAGGCTCACACATGAAAGAATTATCCAAGGGAATAGGTGAATCTTGCACAATGGTGTCCATTTGAGTTGCCATGGGTGTGTCACTTATAATGGCATCATCATCATCATCAAATAAGACCCATGAAAGCTCAACTTTGTCACGTGAAGAATCTGATTCATGCTTTTGACTGAGAGTTGGTTCCTCAGATATAGTGACTTGATGACAGCAAACTAGTAGGTCTGAACTGGGCTTCTCATTGTACTGGAACTGGAACTGATTGAAGGCAATGTTCTCAATGAGCATAAAGGCATCATCAAGTGTCTTGTTTGTGATTGCTCCACCTGCTGCCATGTCAACAAAGGATCGGGCATCACAAGTCAAGCCTCTGTAAAATATCTGCAGTTCGAGCCACCTCTGAAGCCCATGATTAGGACATCTCCTAAGTAAAGCCTTGTACCTCTCCCAAGCATCATATAAACCTTCTCCATTTCTTTGAGCAAAACTGAAAATCTGATCCCTAACTGCAATCTGCTTGTGTATTGGAAAATATCTCTCTAGGAAGGCTTGTGAAATCTCACTCCAAGTGTACGATCTTGATGGCAAAGAATAGTACCAATCCGTAGCACCATCTCTGAGAGAAAATGTGAACAGCATACACTTGATTGCATCCTGACAAACTTCATGGTACTCGACTGTGTTGGCATACTCTAGAACAATGCGAATGTGCTCATGAGGGTCTTCACTTGGTAATCCTCTAAACTGATGTTGCTGAGCCAAAGCAATTAGACCAGGCTTCAATTCAAAGTTATCAACCTCAATAGATGGCCACATTGGCCCTGTGATAATGCCATGAATACTCCCAGTCCAAAGATCACGAAGCAAGGCCATATTCTCCAGAGGTATGAGTAACTATCAGTCTACCTGCAAGTAATTATATTGCCCTACACACACTCACAAACAACAAACGCTGGTGAGAAGGTTAGTATCCTAATACGCCGAAGCAACAAAAAGAAAAAAAAATAAGAGAAACACAGAAACAAATTTCACTGAATATTGAACAAGAAACTACTCTAAACCTAGTCTCTAGCCTAACACAATCGCTCGACGCTAGTCCCCGGCAACGGCGCCAAAATGATCGATGCAAATACAGCGGGTATTTAGGCCCAAACTGCGAGTTGTCGTGTTCTCCACAGGGACTAGTCGACGTTTATTGCGCTCGGCTAAAGCTAGGTTACACAGAATAAGGTTGATTTGCAGGAATATAAATCTAAATTAGCAATTATGGGCAAAGAACACAAGACATAGCACGATCATGCATTTAAGAATAGGACAGAAGCAATTTAGGGATCGGGACAGAAGCATTTTTTTGAGATACAAGGGCAGAGTTATTTCACACTGAAATTTAAATGCATGTTTTTTGTATTTTCGTTTTAGAAATTAACACTAAACAGAACAGACATTATTTAAAGAAGACACACACCAGCATACATCAAAGACTGGGATAGAAGCAAGTTGAGATAGGGATAGAGACAGTTTACACGCACATATGTCATAAGAACTAGAAGGTACACAAGTTTCTGCACCAAGTGCAGCACACGAGTGACAGATTTAACAAGCACATACACGTACGCACAAGATTACAGGGCACAAATAGTTCTCCTAATCGACTGAACAAGTACTAGATTAACACATGTTTCAGCACAGAACAAATCAAGTAATCACGCATCAGGAATTCAGAAATATAGAGAGGGAGAGATGGAGAGATGGAGAGAGGGCGACTGGAATCAACCCAAGTTCAGCTTCAGGTTGGTGATGAAGAGGAACAGCAAGGGACGTAGGAAGGAGACCTTCAAGTTGGAGAAGAGGAAGGCGTTGGTGCTGCAGCAGTGGGAGTAGGGGATGGAGAGCTTCAGATCGTTCCAGTTCTTCGGGAAGAGCAGCAGCAGAGGAGGTTGGAGAAGAAAGTGCGGCCGCTCGGTGGCGCACGACCTCGTCGTCTCCGGCGTCCCGGCGGCGGAGCGAATCAGCGTTGGTGAAGGAGTGGATCGAGGGTTCGGGGAAGATGTCGTCGTCGTCGCTTCTCACTGACGGAGAGGAGCTGCGGGTCGATGTCCGGTGGTAGCTCGGTGGCGCGCTCGCCACGCCTGGCCTGGCCGTGGCGGCGGCCTGTGGTGAAGCAGAGTGGGGAATCGGGGAGAGATGCCAGCCCTCACTGACGATGCAAAGACTAGGGATTTAACTCCCGATCCCTTTGACACTTTGCAGTTAGCCCCTTCACTCTTCCTTCTTTCTTCCCAAGATGGTTCTTTTCTCTTCATTTCATTCCTTGTAATCTTCAGTCGTTCAGATTCAGGTCCTTATGTATACTGGACATCAGTAGCTTGACCAAAATGCAAAGAAAATGTGCCTTGTCGCACCGATCTGCAATAAATATTGATGGACTATGAATTTGTTCATTTGACCAAATATTGTATTTATAGCAATCAGTTTATAGCTAGAATCAACTTTGAATGATACCAAAAGGTCAAGAAATGGTGTTAAAAACAATACAAATATGACTCCGATCAGTGCGGCCGCCCTCTGGCCCCCCTCCGTCTCTGCTTTGGACTCCGTGACGCTTCGGGAAAAATAGGAACTTTGGCTTTTGTTTCGTCCAATTCCGAGAATATTTCCTGTGTAGCTTTTCTGAAACACAAAAACAGCAGAAACAGGGAACTGGCACTGTGGCGTCTCGTTAATAGGTTTGTTCTGGAAAATGCATAAAAACGCCACAAAGTGTTACAAAACACAAAGCAAATGGTGTATAAACAAGCATGGAGCATCAAAAATTATAGATACGTTTGAGACATATCAGTGATCTTACCTGCAAGTTGTATACACATATCGTTGTCCAGAACCCGAGGCCCCAAAGTGACAATAATTGGAATAACCGAAGGGAATGGCTGTGATGTGAGGATCACATGTGTTCACTAGTGTTAATGCTTATGCTCCCCTTGTGTCGAATCAAGTTTGTTTCTAGGTGCAGCTGAATTGATAACTCATCTGTTAAGGCTTATAAATATTCTTTGGCTCCCGTTGTGTCGAATCAATAAATTTGGGTTTTACTTCCCTCAAAGACTGTTGCGATCTCCTATACTTGTGGGTCATCAAGACTATTTTCTAGCGCCGTTGCTAGGGAGCATAGCTTTATTTGTAAGTTCACTTGGAATTCATATTGTTCGCTGCAATCCATTCATCATGGGTAAACCTCGTGATGGAAAGGTTCCTATATTACCATCCACTACAAGAAGAGGTACAACTCTGAACACCTCTGTTGCTCTTGATTCACCATCTGTGATGAGTAAGTTACTTACACCACCACATGCACATGCTACTACTTCTGCTGAGTTTGAAAATGCTTCTGATAATTTAGATGATGCTTCTACTGTGCTTGATGAGAGTGGTTCGTTAGGTTCCTTCCTAGATGCTATAATTGCTAGGACTAAACAATTGGGAAACACTGTTGTTACACCTGTTAGTTCATGTGAGTCTAGAGAATGTCCTAGTGATGATCTTGAGGAAGCTTATATTGAGCTCAATGATGATTTTATTGATGAATTTCATGCTACTAGCGATGCTGGTGCTATTAGAGATCTTCTTGCAAGATGCGTTGTTAGATATAAGTTGTCTCCTGATGCTAAGTTTGCTACGTCTCCCATAAACATCAGTGATAAGGATTATGATTTCTCTTTGGATTTATCTTACATATATGTTGTTGAGAAAGAACCTTTTTGTGGTACTGAAAATAAAAGTGCTATGGGACATATGAATGAGCTCTCTGCTTGGAGTAACTTATTTTCTGATGATACTAAGTTGCGCACTTACTTTGTTGCTAAGATTTTCCCTTTCTCGTTGAAAGGTGAAGCTAAAACTTGGTTTAATAATTTGTCTCCTGGATCTATTGATAGTCCTATTACTTTGGTTAATGCTTTCTTTCAGAAATATTTTTCTGCTAGTGCTCAACATGCTGTTTTGAAGAAAATCTTTGACTTTGAGCAGGTAAAAGGAGAGAAACTGCCTGAATCATGGGCAAGGTTTTGTTCTTTAATTAGAGCACTGCCTGGAGAGCCATTACCTAAAAAGAACTCCTTGTATAATGGACTAACTGTTGAATCTAAGATATACCTGGATAGTTGTGCTGGTTTTGTTTTCAGGAAAAGAACTCATGCTGAAGCTGAAGAATTAATGGCTAAAATAAGCCGGAATTATGATGATTGGAATATATCTGAGCCAGCACCAGCGCCAACACCAACACCAAAGAAGAGAGGAATGATTGAATTAAATGATGAAGTGATGAGAGAAGCCAAGAAATCTCTTAAGGAGAAGGGTATTAAATCTGAAGATGTGAAGAATCTACCACCTATAGAAGAATTATGTAAGCCAATCCCTCGATCCTCCACTATTGAGGTACACTCTCTCCAACGCTTTGATAATAGAGATATTCCTTACTCTAAACCTCCTGATCAATGCTTAGATGAGTTTGATAATTTCATTGTTAAGCAAGATAACTTTAATAAGAGGGTGCGGAATCATTTGTTGGAGAACTCTAGAGCTATTAATAAGTTGCAGGATATTGTGGAGAGAACCTTCAATGATGTTAAGATGCTTGTTAAACATTTCCAAATGGTTTAGACTCAAATTGATCAGCTTACTAAGGTGCAAAAAGATTTGCTAGTTAACGCTTCTAGAGAAAAACATGCTTGTGAAATAAGCACTAAAAGTGGTGCTTCTACTCAGGATCCTTTATATCCTGAAGGACATCCTAAGAGGATCGAACAGGATTCTCAACGTGCTGCAGGTAATGGTACTCCTTCCAAAAAAAAGAAGAAGAAGCATAAAACAGTTGCAGAATCTTCAGAAACAGGTAAGGATCCTAATAGTGTCTCTATTTCTGATGCTGAAAACAAAAGCGGTAATACTTCTGATAAAGAAGAAGTTGAGAAGGAACCCAAAAAAGCTTGCTAAGAATGCAAAGTACACTAAGGAGGATTTCATTGCCAATAAACATGGTAGTGAGAGAGGACCTTGGGTGCAAAAACCAATGCCTTTTCCTGGTAAGAAACACAAATCCAAGGAAGAAGAACACTATAACAGGTTTTGTGAATGGATGAAACCTTTGTTTTTGCAAATTCCTTTGACTGAAGCTATTAAAATGCCTCCTTATTCAAAGTACATGAAGGATATTGTTTCTAACAAAAGGAAGATTCCTAGTGAGGAAATTTCCACTTTGCTTGCTAATTATTCTTTCAATGGCAAGGTTCCAGAGAAGCTTGGAGATCCAGGTATACCAACTATCTATTAAAAATAACTATGTTATAACTGCTTTGTGTGATTTGGGAGCCGGAGTTAGTGTCATGCCTTTTTCTCTCTATAAGAGACTTGATCTAGAAAAATTGATATCAAATGATATATCTTTGCAAATGGCTGATAAGTCTACTACTATTCCTATTGGTGTATGTGAGGATGTTCCTGTTCAAGTGTCTAATAATTGTTTGATATTAACTGACTTTGTTGTGTTGGAAATGCCTGAAGATGATAATATGTCTATTATTCTTGGGAGAACTTTTCTAAACACTTCAGGTGCTGTTATTGATTGCAACCAAGGGAAAGTAACTTTTAATGTTAATGATAAGGAGCACACGGTTTATTTTCCCAAGAAGATTGATTAAAAATATGGTCTAAATTCAATCAAAAATATTGAGACCATCAAAGTTGGAGAAATTTATTGTTCAAGGCTAAAGCCCAAGGAAGAATATAAAATTGTTATGGTTGGGACTATGCCTATCAAGGTCGAGGTAACATAATCATTTAGTGAAATGCAAAGTTTTGTTCCATAGAAAATTGTTTTGGTAACAAGACTTGATCAACCTTGTTAACAAAGCGGTTTTTGAATGAATGAAACTATGTTTTCACCGCATTTACTTTCGTTTACTCATGTTTCCATCTTGTTCACTTTTATTTCCGCCATTTAGTTTCGTATTAGAGTATCTCAGAGCTACTGTAGACTTGGTTTGAATTTGTTTTCCATCGTTCCATATTCGTTTTCCCGAGTCTTTAATCTTTTGTCAATTTGTGAAAATCCTCGAAAATGAAGTTTCTCGAAAAATTCCAGAAAATTGTTTTTAAATTTTTACGTCAAAAATGGGGCAGATAGGCACCTGGCACACCCCAGTTGGACCCACCATGCCACCACACCACATGGTGGCGCGGCCTAGGCTAGGCCACGCCGTGGCATGGTGTGGGCCCCCTGGCCCTCCACTTACCTCTCCACCAGCCACTTCACTCTCTCTCCCGAAAAATCTCCACTCCATTGTTCAAACCTGAGTTCTTGTTGTTTTTGCTCGCGATTTTCGATCTCCTTGCTCAGCCCATCTTTGTTGCTGAGATTTGGAGCATTGGTTCTCCGGTATGTGACTCCTTTAATTGTCCAAGTAGAATTTTGTTTAGTGGAGTATTTCTTGAGTATTTTAGCACTATAGGTGACAGGGTAAATGAGTTTGCATGCTTGTTCTATTGCTTAGATAAGTTATTTTGATGCATGTTAGTCCTCTTGCAACTCCTTATAGTAGTCTCCTTCATTGGTTTGTTTCAAAATCATTTTTTATGAGGTTTGTTCAAAATTTAAGAGATGGAGGAGAATGAATATCAACTCATCCAACAAGAATTAGAGGTGCATGAAGTCATGAAAGTCCAGCGTGAAGAGGGAGTCTCCCCCTCTATCTATCCATGCTCGGAATTCATGAGTGATGCGAGAATTCTGCAGGATTTCCAAACTCTAATCTCTAATGCATGATTGGAACATTTTGTTGATGGTGAACCTCACCAATATGCGAAACTAACTATGTCTGTGGTGCAGGATTTTAGATTCAGTTGGTCTTTGCCTAACTACATGGTTCATTATAAAATTTACAATAAAACTCTGGACTTTCCCTTTGATGTTTTCTGTGCATCTATTAAAGTACCACACTGGGGATCGCGTGGAAAGATAAAGGAGTGACCTAAGCCGTTGATGGACTTGTATGAAGATATTTGCCAAGGAAGAAGCTTCTCAGAAGAGAGTGGTAAAATTCGGAGTATTCATTTCCCATCTATTCGATATTTTGCCTATTTTATTGCCAAGTGTGTTCTTGCTAGGAAGACTGCAAACAAGTTATCCTCTTATGATTTAGCTTTTATTTCAGCTGCTTTGAGACAGGATAGGACTTATAATTTGGGTGCTTTGATAGCTTTCCGTCTTACTGCTAACCGCAAGAAAGGGGGAGTTTGTGGAGGTCTTATTGCCTCTCGTTTATTAGCTTTGCATGGTGTAGTACCGCATGTCTTAGACATTCAGTTCCCCATAGAGAGGCTTGATATTAATTCTATGATACATCACAAGTTTATTTCTTCTCAGACCTGGTTGGAATTTGTCTTATGAGATAACCTTTTTCAAGAAATCAGGCTGGAGAGTAGTTAAGTCCGATCGATCAGTCCATTTGCCTGCACCTCTTTTGTTTAACCTTGATGGCAGGAATGGATGGTCACTCACGGAGGATGAGCTTGACGCGTACATGGAGGAGCACCCTCAGCACATGCACAAGGATGGAGAGGGGACTGAAGATAATTCTTTCTAGCCCTCCATTACTTGGGAGTTCCCATACCAGCAGTCTTATTTTGATTATGGCCCTTCTGCTTCATCTTCACGAGAGCCTGATTACGATCATGCCAATGATGACCCACCAGCGTGGGGTGATTACCAGCGTTGGGATTGATCTCCACTTAGGCCAAAAGCCTAAGCTTGGGGGGAGGTATGCCGACAACTCACTCATCTATACATCATATTATGTCGGGACTTTGTATATCCATGTTTCGCTTTCTTTCTTTTTCTTTGTTCTTCTTGTTTTTGTTTCTACTTTCCAAAACACAAAAAGACCAAAACTATTTCTATTATTTCTCTTTGTTTGCTTCTTTAGTTTTCTAATATTAGTTTGCTTCACCTTCTATTTTTGGTTTGGTATTCTAAAATCCAAAAAGATTTTGCTTTGTTTGCTGTTTCCTTCTGTTCTTGTTCTAAAAATTCGAAAACCCAAAAATATTTGTTGTTCTTTTCCGGTTTTGTAAAGTTTGCTACAAAGTTTAGTCTCCTGTGACTCCATTGGAGCTTGGTTATCACTTCATATTATTCAAGCCACACAAGTGAAAGGCAATAATGACGACTTATGACAACTCGAGATGTGGTGAGAGGATGGTATGAACTCTCTCTGTTTTCATTTTTGTACATATACCATTTATATGGACGTGCTTAGTTTGTTCATGTAAGGTGTATGTTATTTAATGGATGCTTAGTAGTTCCTGCTCTCATATGATTAGTTTCAATTTACTAATAGTTTGTAGCATGTCACATAGATGTTTGCTTGCATTGTTCTATTCATAAAACGGTATGATATTGTGGTATCCTCCTCTGAAAGTTTCATTTGAATTGACTTGGCACATGCTCAAGCATGCATATGACTGAACAAAAGTCAATTAAGCCTTGATGATTTACTTTGCCTCAGAGCTCTTGTATCGTTTATTATGCCTATATTAATTTTGCTTTGTCGCAATCATGATTATGATAGTTACTGCTCTCTCGATTGTCGCTTCTCAGTCTTTTGCTATCCTTCACCTGTACTGAGAGGGAATGCTTCTCGTGCATCCAACTCCTAAAAACCAAGTAATTCCAAAGAGTCCACTATAAATTCCTATGCATGGTATTTTCAAGCCAGTCCAAGTAAATTTTCATGTGCTACCTTTCAAAAACCTTCAAATACTTCTCATTTTGTGACACTGTGTTTAGCTCATGAGGATGTAGTGGTCGGATTTGCTATCTTCCATATTGAATTAAGTACCCCTCGACTTTCATGCTTCATCTGCTCGTCATTAATTTTGCAAGGGAGCTGGTCAGACCATTCTAATCTAAAAAGAAAAAGGTACTCCTCCGTGGTATGTGAAAGTTGGTGGGCACCCAATGGATTCGGTTAGCCATGGTTTGTGAAAAGAAAAGTGGGGAGGAGTGCCAAGCTTTATAAAAGAGCACAAATGTGCCAATTTTTCAAAGAACTCAGAACCTCTCTCAACTTGTTTAGTGTGGAAGATAGCAAAACCCCATTACCAGTCATTGACAGAAACAACCACCTCTCAAAACAATTTTTATCTCTGTTTTACAAATGAAAAGATCTAGCACATGTTAAATACCTGCTTTCCTCTGTGAAGGGCCTTTCTTTTACTTTATGTTGAGTCTTCGTCTTCTAACTTTAAGCACCTTCTTGAGAGCATGGCTGTCGTTCTTAGTGCAATGTGCTTGTCCTAGCACATGGTTAATTGTGGTATAACTTTGATGCTTGTATCTTTGATATTTCTACTTCTAGTCTTCTCTTGAACTTCAGAGGTGCCTTGGCATTTATGTTTTGCTCCACAAATAAAGGCAAGCGAGATACCACTCTTTCATATCTTATTATGAGCATTACAATCCTGTAGCTTCTTATGTTTCATATTGCTTGTTATTAGTGGGTTGGTACTTCTTCATAGATTGCATGACTACGAGCTAACATTAGTTGCATACTTCTTATTATGAATTGCCTAAGTACTTGATCATATAGTGAGAATATGTACATCTTATGAAGCAAATATGTTTGTGAAAGTTTCTTTTATCGCACTCAGTTGTTAACTGAATTGCTTGAGGATAAGCAGTAAGCTAAGCTTGGGGGGAGTTGATACGTCCAAAACGTATCTACTTTCCCGAACACTTTTGCTGTTGTTTCTCTTCTAATTTGTGTGTTTTGGATACAATTAACACGGACTAACACTGTTTTCAGCAGAATTGCCATGGTGTCTTATTTTTGTGTAGAAATCCGACTTTCAGGAAAAATCCCAGAAAATACCGCAAAGTTCCTATTTTACCAGAAGACACATGGAGCCAGAGTACGAGACGGAGAGGGGGCACAGGGGGCACACACCACCTAGTGGCACGGACCAGGCCAATCCGCGCCAGGGGGTGGTGTGGCCGCCCTAGGCGTCGCCTCGACCCCTCCTTCCGCTACATATACCCTCTGACCTGAAAATATCGGGGGTTCGGCGTTTTTCCCAGATAGAGTTCCGTTGCGCCGCCACCACCAGAAACCGCGATTCTGAACCAGAAACTCCGTTCTGGCACCCTGCCGGGACGGGGATTTGGAGGAGATCATCACCATCATCATCACCGACGCCTCTCCATCAACCATCCATGATTCCCCCATCCATATGTGAGTAATTCCCGCTGTAGGCCGAAGGGGATGGTAGGGATTGGATGAGATGATTCATGTAATTGCTATGAGATTGTTAGGGCATGGTGCCTAGTATCCATTGTTAGTGCTTATGACATTGTTGCAACTTGTTGTGCTTAATGCTTGTCACTTTGGGCCCGAGTGCCATGATCTTAGATCTGAACTTGTTATTGTTTTATGATGATAATTGTTGTTTGTGATCTTACCTACAAGTTGTATACACATATCATTATTCGTAACCTGAGGCCCCAAAGTGACAATAATTGGGATAACCGAATGGGATGGCTGTGATGTGAGGATCACATGTGTTCACTGAGTGTTAATGCTTTGCTCTGGTACTCTATTAAAAGGAGTACATTAATTACCAGTAGTTTCCCTTGAGGCCCCGCTGCAAACGGGCTGGTAGGACAGAAGATGGCGTGCAAGTTTCTCACTGCGAGCACGTACGACTATATACGGAACACATGCCTTTGGTTGTTTAGTACTAGGATGCATTATCTTTATTTATCTGCAATTGCCCATGTCTTGATTATTACATGAATTATCTTGTCCATGCAACACCCATTCATCCATCCATATGCCTACAGTATTTTAATCCTACTGTTTACTATTGATACCGCTACTGACAAGGGTATAGATAATAGAGCCCGTTAGTTGAGTACCCTTGAGGCCCGTTAAGATAGGCCCAATTGTAATACTAGTCGAAATACGAGTTCATGTCGTATGTCGATATGTAATCTGTATCGGATCCCACCTGATCCTTGAGACCTGGCCACCTATATAAAGGGGCCAGGAGGGGACGGTGTGGGACAGATTGAAAGCAAGCCAGGTTCTACACCCACGTTTACTTTCATAGCCACCTTGTTTGACTGAGTTTACCTTTGAGTTCATCCAACGCCCTGTCTCCCCGATCCTAAGTCCTTCATCTAGGACATTTGTCGAGTTTAACCCTCGTCAATTGGCGCCGACTGTGGGGACTCCGGGCGTTGGCATCATGAACTCAACGGCTTTTCTGCTTTTCGCCAACAACAACTCGCAAGTCGACGAAATTCAGATACCCTTCAGAACCGTAGATTTTCAACCTCACCAGTCAAGTTTCACGCAAGTATTCGAGAGTATGGATCAAGATATGGATTTGACGATCGGAAGTCTAAACTTTCACGTCGGATCACTAGGTTCGATTCGCCTTTCAGATCCGATGAAAACGGGTCCGTCAGCAAGACAACCCAAGACAGTAGCAATGTTGGAATCATCAGAAGGCTCTTCCAGCGAGGTAAACTCGCCGGTCAGCTTGGCAGAAGCAAAAGAAGGAAAAATCGCAGGAGGCGACAAAACCATGGAGAATTTTGACTTAGAAGTGCAACTCGAAGATCTCACTATCTACCATGATGACACCTCAGACCAATCAACAGACACCTAGAAAATGGGACTAGAACTTTCTGAAGATGATAATTCGATCTTCTCAAGTCACAATAGCAAGCTCGACAATCGGTATCAGATACTCGCCATCACAGGAGATAACTCAGAAGAACTCGACGACAACAACCCAGTGCTTAATCCAGCAAATATAAATAGAGGGCCGAATCACTTAGCAGAAGGAGAAACCGCTGACTCCCTCGCAATGAGGGTAAAAGTTCGACTATCAGAAGAAGAGTGGAGAACAATCAATACAACCGTGGAGCACGGCACACCAATACCAACAAATTCTAGCCAAAACATGCTTTTGGGATACCATTACGCCCTAAGGCAACAGGCAAAGCAATTAGCAAAGGAGAGGATTAAAATACAGAAAAGGAAGGACTCAGCTATTACAGCAAGCGACGCTGCTCGCAGAGCACGTAGTGATGCATCACACACAAACAGAAGGCATCGTCGACATGGATCAAGGTATGAGAATCTAGAGTACTCAGAAAGGCAAAGCATCTCGAAAAACCTCGACTCGTCCTTCCTATCGGTCGACGAGCAAGGAAATATTATCCCAAAAACTCCGGAAGCAGCATTGGTGGCAGCTCAAGCATACCTACATACGACACGACTAAATCCAGGAGACCCGAGGGAACATATGCACCAAGCAGCGCTAAATGGATTGAAGATGGTAGGCAACAAATTATCAGCAAAAGAGGAGGAGGCATATCGCAACAAAGGAACCCATAAACCAGGATCACCACGCCGTCACAGCAGTCCTCGGCACAGAAATGGAAGTCGCCGATCTAGGACGCCATCACCTGGACGATACAATAGTCCAAAGAACAAAGGAACCTGACGATCCAGAACTCCCACCAGAACATATGACTACGAAGACGATGAAAAGGAGATGGGGCGCCATGCTTTACCCGTAGGGTTCGCATCACGCCAGTACCCAAAGATTTCAAACTACCCCACGATCAACAAAAATATGATGGATCTCAGGAGCCACAGTCGTGGCTTTCAGATTATCTACAAGCAGTAAAACTATTAGGAGGAACCAAGGAAACAGCAATGCAAAGTTTGCAATTACACCTCACCAGAGCAGCAAGGTCATGGCTAAGCAAATTAGAAAAGGAAACAATTGGAAGCTGGGAGGAACTCACAAAACAATTTACAAGTAACTTCAGGTCGACATACAAGAGGCCAGCATCCATAGAAGAAGTCAAAGCCTGCGTACAGCAACGCGGGGAGACATTAAGAACATATATCCAAAGGTGGAGTATTATCAAAAATTCGGCAGTCGAAGTCTCGGACGAAAGAGCAATAGATGCATTCATAATCGGGTTACGACGAGGAGACCTAGTCGAAGAGATGGGCAGAATCAAGCCAAAAACAGTATCAAATCTAATGGATGTGGCAAACAGATTCGCAGATGGAGAAGATGCGTGCAATAATAAACGCACGCGATCGCCAGAAGATGACAGAGGAAACAGATATGGAGGTCAAAGGAGAAGGTCCCGTAATTACGACAATTACGGCTCTCACAGCCAAATAGCCGCAGGATATAAAGATAACAACTATCAAGGCAACGATCGCAAAAGTTCGGGATACCGCAACTATGGCAGAGAAGAGTACAAAAAGTTTCCGCCAAGGGAATCCAGAGAGTACAACCCATCACCAGAAGATATGCTCAACGGACCATGTCATATCCACTCTGCGTTCGACGATGAGAAACGAGTATCCAGACACGCAATGAAAGATTGCACTACGTTCTTGAAACTACAAGAAGCAGCACTTAACAAGCAAGCCGAGGCAAAATGCCAGGGATACGAGGGAAACACAAGCAACACGCCTGCAACCCAACAAGGAAACAGTGGAGCTCCCAAGGGTCAAGATCAATCAAACCAGGGACTTGACGACGAGGAAGGATATGTTCCATCTAAAGGGCACATCACAGCAATGATACAACCAGTGCCCAAGTCGAACAAAGAGGAGAAAAGCATAACTCGATAAGTTAACCTCGCAATAACTTCACCTCCAGCAACAACGTAATATCTACATTGGTCAGAGCAACCCATAGAATTCAGCAGAGATGATCACCCAATAACAGTACCTCGGCCAGGAAACGCGCCCTTGGTACTCAAAGCCCAAATAGGGATGTACGATGTGTAACATCCCAGGATGTGAGGCTAGAAATAGAGAGAACACAGAAGTGTGCATTGCATTCATGCATAGAAAATCTGGGAATTTTTCGTGCTTTTAAATAAAACTTGTCAAAGTGATTGAAGCTTCTCTTGAGTTGATGGAATTGAAGTAGCTCATCGACTGAAGTGCGATAAACTTCAACATGACCTTTGTTAACAACCTTGTTTTGGGTAGAGATAATAACAACAATCAAAGGAGATGAATGTGAGGTAGGATTAATATGTTAACACATCATTTTAGGACCTTATAACCAATTCTACCATGATCACCATGGTATTTCTTAAACCTAAATCATTGAAGCCATTCCTAGTTTAAAGGAAGACAACACAAGTCTTACCTTGACTCTTAGTCTACTTTGTTTTCATATCTTGATTAACATAATCTTTCCCATCTAAGTCTATTTAGCTCCAGAACAAGGAGAGAGTCTCTATCAAATCCAATATCACTCCTATCTCTTGAGATAGAACATTAGGGTATAATTCAGAAGCTTCAGAAGAGGGAAAGACTAACCTAGTGCCAAGATGGTTAGAAGAATTTACAATAGAGTTTAACTACTTAAATAATTAGCCAGTACTTCTGGGTATAATTTAATTCACTCTTAAACTTGTTACCAAAATTGGTAAACCACAAGGTCTAAAGTGCATAAAAGCCACACATTCTTATTTAAATCATAACTTATCAACTATATGAGATATAACAAAACTGAACTCATTTACATTCCATTAAATAGTTCAAACTATTTGAATAAAATTAACTATGATCATTTTGAAACTCTTATGATCATGCCCTGGTGAAATCAAATCAAATCACTTAAAATTTGAACATGACCTTGCTAACTTTGGATATTTTGAGCACAACTGATAATAGGAACAAATAAGATATGACAATATGCATGATTCACAATAACAGGATCATTTCAAATATGAACTTTGGAAGTTGAACTTCCAAACAATTAATACAACATCAATTGATAACAATTCAATTATGAATTACAAATATGTATAAGAATATGAATTGGTTCAGCCACAAGTCCATTTAGTGCCAAATGCCACTTGGCTGTCCAAAATAAAGATTATTAGAGGATAATCATCATGCCACCTAGGATAGTTATCCACTTCAAAATATCTTTCTATACTTGAACCCCAAGTAATACACTTCAAAATATCTTCCTATACTTGAACCCCAAGTAATGTTCATAGTTATCCACTTGAAAATATCTTCCTATACTTGAACCCCAAGTAATGTTCATAGTTATCCACTTGAAAATATCTTCCTTTACTTGAACCCTAAGTAATGCTCATAGTTATCCACTTAAAAATATCTTCTTTTACTTGAACCCCAAGTAATGCTCATGCATGAGATCTTGACAACAAGTAGCTTACTCACCAAATTAAAA
Organism: Dactylis glomerata; assembly: GCA_007115705.1. NCBI lineage: Eukaryota > Viridiplantae > Streptophyta > Magnoliopsida > Poales > Poaceae > Dactylis > Dactylis glomerata. The sequence goes on along the minus strand of QXEO01000312.1, from coordinate 5,139,002 downwards.
CAAGAGTCATCACTTGAGGTGTCAACTTGTGGTGAGCCTCAAGATACTATAAAAGGAACCCCTTGGCATCCATTTGACACCATAGAATCATGGTATGAGATGACCAACGAATTTGGGCCATATCATACATTAGATAGGGCCAAGAAACACCACCATCACACCAAGCAACACCACCATCACACCAACAACACCACCACACAATCCACCCTGCTCATGAGTTGAGCAACAGGGCAGGATTCACCACCACCAGCACAACGAAAAGAACCAAACCAGCAAGACCAAGACCAAATGGTTATTTAGTTTAATTAGGAACTAGGTCAAGCAGCTAGGAGGTGCAGGCATGCCACAAGATGCAGGTTTGTCAGATTTCCGGCAGAACAAGCTTCACAAGACCACTAGGTTGGTCTAGTGTGAGAAGAGAGGAGTGTAGTTAGTGGGAAAAAGGGAATCAATCACCATAGGCAAGAGAAACATACCCCTGATTCAAAATCATCATTGGCTAAAACTAGGAGCAAGCAATAGTTTTTACTCTAACCAGATTTGTAGGAAGAAAATAGTGAGAGGTGTGAGAAATAGGTTTGATAAGCAGATATCATCCATCATCAGGAGAGAGTATGGGAGTCAAGAAAACCTATCCTTGTTAGGAGGGAAACAATCTTATGGAGAGCCATAGAGACCCTTGGTTCAATTACATATTTTACTTAAGCAATGAAACATGATATGGGTAGTCATAACACAAATCTAAATCTTAACTCCTAAATTCCTATTTAGGTAGAGTCTATATCAAACTAACCATATGTTGGGTGTGATCCCTATCCTCTAATAATGATGACATAATTCTATCACACTCAATATCTTTATCTGTCCCATTAGACCCTATTCTTCTATTCATATTTCAACTTATGCATCACCTTGTGATCATAAGCAAAGCTCTAGAATCATATCTTGTCTCCAAATCCAAGAATTATATCAATTCAATTAAGTCCAATTCACATTCATCAGCTGGAAACCATATCACATGTGATTAGGTGCATCTATGTCTTAATCTCAAATCACCTTCAAAGATTCTTTTATAAAAGGATATGCAAAGCAATATCCCTACATATAAATATAAATGATTCCAACATAAATCAATATGTTGATAGCAACAAAAATGACATTTAGATTATCTCTATTTGCACCCTATTCAAATTCTAATAATACCAAGGTTATTTCTATGTGTTAATACCCATAAAATTCCTCTGGGAACAATACAATGTTTCACTTTACATCCTGCATTGATTTCAGAAGAACTCCTAAGTTCAAGATCTGCAAAGCATATTCAAATTCTAATTAGAATTCAAAACAGCAAAACAGAAAATAGAAAAGGAATAAAAAGCAGAAAAAAATAAAGGAAATGCTTACCTGGCCGCAGCCCAACCCAGCCGGCCCAACTAGCCAGTCCACTGGGAGCCTGGGCCGCGTACCAGTTCGGTACCGACCGACAGGTGGGACCCACCAAGGAAGACATTGTCTTCAACCTCCCGATCTGGGAAGCAGCTCGGTGGCACCTCCTCGTCGCTCGGCTGCGTCAAGATCCATGCCACCGCTCTCCATCGTCTACAAGTAGCCCTCCGCCGCCGGGGCAAACCCTAGGTTTCCCATTTCCACTTCTCCCTCACCCCGTTCCTCTTCTGTAAACCATCACCGGAACCCTAACTCTGGCCATGTCCTCTCGCCGTCGCTTGAGGCCATCCCAAGCTCCGCCGTGATGCTCCAGAGATCCGCCTCGACGCCTAGGACCTTCTGGAAGGATGAATCGAGAAGGGGATGCCTCCATCGCCCGGAGTTCATCGTTTCCTTCCACCAGACTTCACCGGAGTTCTTGATCTTGCAGTCGCCTCCGATCCCCATCGACCCAATTGATCAGCTCATCATACTCAGGTTGACCTTGCGCATCTCTACATATTTGTATTGCATCCAATAGGCATTTCCAGCTCGAGTTCAATGTTAGGCCGTCGTGCACCGCCGCAGGGAGTCGTCGCCGGTGATGCTCCGATAACCTTTTGGTTGCGGCGACAACACCAATAGGTTCACCTCATTCTGCTGAGTCTGAGATGCAAACCCAATCGTGTTCGGGAACCCTAGAGCGCCACCGCCACTGTCGACTGGCTCGCCGACGGTGAACTCCCAAGCCCCGTCACCTATTTTGACTTGGTCGTGCCCACGTGGCGTCTGACCTGGCCCTGACCCCACAGGTCAGTGGCTGTGTGTAGGATCTGTATCGGTATGAAATGGATTTCTCTGTTAATTATAATTCCAGAAAAGGTTTGAAACTTATAAAACTCATAACTATTTCATTTTAAGTCAAAAAAATGCAAATAATATATCAAAATGATCTCAGAAAGAATATCTATCTGTTTGTATCATAGTCTTGCATACTTGTGTGAAATAAGTGTGAGTCAAATTATAGATTATGTTTAAGTACTATTTTTGAATATGAATTTGAAACAAATTTATGAATCAAATAACTTTTCTAAATGAGAAATGAATGTTTATAAACTCAAATTACTTTATTGAAACAACATTTCATTATTTAAGTTTAGTATTTTAAAACTTTACTATTAGTATTTAAAAACCTAAAACTATTTCCCTAAATGATTTTTAAATACTAAAATCAAGAAAAACCCTAAACAACTATTGGCTTGTATTAAAATCTATTTTCAATTATAATCTGGTAATTGAAAATTGTCTTATTAAGAGTTACTTTTACTCATGAGAATGTCTACAATTAATTTAGGAATCATTTAAAAATTGTAATTCAAACCCTACTATCTAAGAATAAAAGAACTTGTGTTTTATTAATCACTGCAACCTTCCTATAAAGTAAATGACCACTAAAAGGTAATTTTGCACCAGATGTCCATTATGGATTATGTTCTTCAAAAGTTATTCTTTTAAGAACATATCAAATAAACATTTCACCAAACCATTGCCTTTCTAAATAGCAATTGTTTATATATGTTAAGATTGTTGTCAACCCTAAAACTGCTTAGATATTGCTATATGGATGCTTTACTTCCTCTTTACATATCCATGATCAACCAAGTGGTTGCTAATTATAATATGCAACTTAAAACTGTTACTTCCCTGTCTTCACCATTAATCATCATTCCCTTGTAGCAAGGAATGATTATAAAGCCCTAAAATAATAGCTCTTGTTAAAGTCTTATTCTTTTACTAGCACTTGATAGTGATCTAACCTAAAATGCTTAACAACCATGTTATGGTGTGATTTAAAAGTGCAACACATCATAAATAAATCACCATAACTCAACAATAACAAATCATCGGGGTTAGGTTACGCTTAGATTGTTGCATATCATATCTTATGCATATCATGCTGCAGATTTCTAACATCATCCCTACCGGATGATGATTGCTATTTCAGAATTGGGATTTCTATTGTATCGAAGACCCTGACTCGCATAATCTTGCAGTCAGAAAGGCAAGTTCACTCTTGCTCATATCTCTTGATTACTTTTAGCAAATTACTTGCAAATATAACGGTGGTATGATTATTACTGCATTGAAAAGCAAAAGGTTCTCTTTTCATAATTAATATGACTAGCTGGTTATCGACCCGAGTGGTGGTAACCTAGGATGGCTGGCAAATGGAATCATGGTATGATTGTTGTGGTGGAGGTTCCATTTGCTCGGGAAAGTGAACCCTAGGACTTAACAACCAATGTCGCCAGTGATTCTAGCGCCGTAAATAACGGTCAACCATGAGATCTGGAATGGGACGGAGAAGTCAGCTGTATCTTTTCCCTCTCGCATGCCAACGGATCAGTAGTCTAGGGTTGTCATGTTTGGGCTACTATAGTGCAAAGGGGGGAAATGTGTTTCCTGTTCGGTCTGCCTATAGTATAGGGGGGACAAACTAGCTAATTGGTCTATGATGGATTGTAAGAGTCATCCGGGTCGGTCTACCCATATTGCATAGGAGCGGGCATCTGGGTCCGGGCTGGTCTACCTATGGGAGCATCCATAGTGTAAAGGGGAAGGACCAGTGCGCCAATCGGTCGGCATATGTGGTATAGGAGATGGATGGACTTACAAAAGGGTGGGTCTACGGGGTCGCGGAGAAGAACAGTGATTGGCTTGGATCACAAGACTGGGCCCCACACAAAGGAAGTGTGGATGAGCATGCAACTCGGATGTGCAGCAAGGCTTTGATCTCTCATGGGTACAAGTGACCACCTCTGCAGAGTGTAAGAAAGTATCAAGATACTCCCTGTTCCGGGAAGGAGCTGCGAACGCGGCAGGAAAGGAGCCCATCGAAGCTCTAATCAACCTGTGAAGGCTGACGGACATAGTTCTTTTGAATAAAATCAACCTTTGAAGAAATGTTTACGAAAACTTGCATTGCCAAACGACTCTTGGGTCTAAGGCTGTAGATAATGCATCAAACACCTTATCCCTTATATGAACTTGTTGGGTAACGCTCGTTACTCACCCCACTCCCTCGTAACCCTTGCTTAGATTGGAGGCAACACAGGAGGCAACCTCGAGACACTGAAGATGAAGATGAAGCCTTCTACCAATGTCAGAATCATCAATGGAGTCAACAACTATACCAAGATTGGAGGAAAACTAGAATAGGAATAGAAGGGATCCAATTCCCTAATCGTAGAACCTATGTAGCTAGGGTAGCTCTGTAGCAAGTCAACTGCATTAGTTATAGCTTTAGTTTAGTCTTCTAGTTGTTCTCTTTCGATTGTAATCGCCAGAACTAAACCTCTACCTGTTGAGGAGGTTCTGAAGATCTTCTGTAGGCTGAAAATTGTAATCCTATAGACATACCTTGGACCTGCGATGTTTCTGTTGTACCACTCTGATCGATGTAATACTAGTGAGACAGTGTTTCATTGGTGTTATATCAACGACTTGCATACTACACATGCAGTGGTATTCTGGGTCACCACACGATGTCGACAGAATATTCATGGACGCAGGAAGTGGAATAAACCTGATCTACGCAAAAACCTTACGGGCAATGCACATTTCCTTAGAGTTCCTAAAGCCAACTGACTGCTCCTTTCACAGAATAGTCCCAGGGAGTGCTAACTATCCACTTGGTCGAATAACACTCAACGTTTGCTTCGGAAATCAGCAAAATTACAGAAGGGAGAAACTCGACTTCGAAGTCATGGACTGGCCATCACAATATCACGCGATCCTCGGGTGACCCGCGTTTTCGCGATTCATGGTAGTGCCTCACTACACTTATCTGGTACTAAAAATGCCAGGACCGAAAGGAATTGTTACAGTCAAAGGAAGCTTCGAGTTATCGGACCTGTGCGACAAGGAATTTCACAAGATGGCCCAAAACTTCGGCATGATGGCAAGCTACGGGGAACCTAAAACAAAAAGCGCGACTACAGGAGTCACGCAGCAACTCGAAGGAAACCCCAAGGAACCAGAAGTAAAGAAACCTCGGGTACAGCCACCAGAGCAAGAGAAATCTCCAGGAGAAGAAGAGAAGACTCAAGCGACATATGCAAATAAATAGAGTAGGAAAATAAGGCTGTAAAAGCCACGAGTTATTCCAGGGCAATGCCCTCTAGATCCAGAACATAGGTTATTGGCCGGATCTCTTGGGTTATCCCGTGTATCTTACATTATACGCATAAATAAAAGACAAAAGTTCCTCTTATTTGAGTTTACATGTCTTCAAAAGTTGCGGCAAACGCACTAACATACACACAAAAGTGCAATGGTATGAGGATAAAAAATTCTGACACAACAAAGTTAGAAAATAGCAAACTCTCGCATTATACGCACACAAATGTTACATCAATGGCTGATCAGAATCGTCTACGCCCAAAGGATCTAAATAGTGATGCTCGCGGAAAAACGCGACATCCTCTCGAAGCAACCTAGCTATGAGCCTCCTAGCTGGTTGAAGGGTAGCATCCATATGAACTCGTAACTAAGCTCCTCCCGAAGGCAAGCTTAGTGACATGGAAATAAAATTGAGCCTCGGGTGCCACTTGCATGTCCAACCAAGTGCAAAATTGGCACCAGCCACTAAGTTAAGTTCTATCAGATGATGAATACGCTGAGTAGACCTAAAAACAGTAAGCAGTTGTGAAAAAGTTCCAGGAAGAGGATTACGAGGAAGCATCACGGAATACATGGTAGTCAGAGCTTTTCGACAACCATCGACCGCTTCTCCAATATGTTGAGCACGATCTTAGAGAAGCACAATAGCACTGCGGCGCCGGGGATCAGACCAAAAAGTTTTGACTCCACCTGATGATCTCTCAAGAGCCGCGATCCATTCAGAAACACGGTGAGCTTCACCGACGAAGTCCAGGCAAGTACCTACAATAGCAAAAATCATGGGCCAGCAGCATTGCAGCAGAAAAGCAAAAGAGGGAAATTGCAGGAAAACCTACATCGCAGCAACTCGCAAACAGACTCGATAATACCAACAAGGAAGGACTCGCACTCCTCCAAATGTACAATTTTAGCTGTCAGACTCGACACCTTATCCTCGAGTATAGATATCTGCTTCATAAAGCCGTAAGATTTGCTGGCTTTATCCATAGCCATCTGCGCTTGGCGTTTAGATAAAGTCAAACGGCTTTCAAGATCTGCAATACTTGAGGAATACTCATCGCATCGGCAAACAGGACGAGGAGGCGACGAAACTCCGGATTCAAAAGCATCGGCAGAAAATGGAGCTTGACCGCGACCAGATGATTCACCAGCACGCACAGGCTGGAAGGCAAAAGAAAAAGAAGAGAGGAGCATCTTAGAAGCCAAACCAAACACGACATTTCGCAAAAGAGGATATATTTACAAAAGCATAAGCCCTCTGACTAAGGTTCTTGGGCTACATGCAACTAGAGAGTTTGCTACATCAGAATGAAACTAAAATTACAAGGGAGGCCAAGTCTACGCCACCTCGGCCTCACGATCCGTAGCAGAAGCAGGCGTAGCAGAAGCAGCACCAGCGTCGGGAGGAGGCACAGACCCACTTGTCGCCAGAGTCGAAGAAATCGGCGTCGTGCCGGTCGCGGAAGCCGCCGAAGGGGAAATCATCGACACGATGCCCATCGCATACTTTTTCGCCTTCTCGAAGAAGGGCTTCAGTTCCAAACAAGGACGGCCGGGGGAAGAGCTCACCTTCTCCCAGTTCACCTCCTCACCATGCGCATAGGCAAATCCAATGGCCCCCTCGGCACCTCGCTTCAGGGAGAGACCCTTCATAGTAAGTATGGGGTCGTCATCGGTGTCAAAGGCTTTGGCAAGATTCTTCAAGTCCGGTACATTGGCCTTCTTCTTGGGCCACAACCCGACAAAAATCCGCGTAAGCACGCGGTTAACCAACTCGAAGATTTCCCGGACAAAAATCTAGTTCGCTTCCAGCAGGCTGACCGCGGCCAAGAGAGGATCTTCGTCAAGCTGCAAAGTCAACGCAGACACTTCACTATATTCTGCAAAACCAAGGAAATAGCAAAACAGCAGAAAAAGAATACATCAGCAAACATAAGAGAGCAAGAAAGCCGACAAAATAAGTATAGTATGTATCTCCAGCAGCAGCAGACATCTGGTTTAGCCGCTCAGCCACGGCCTGTTCCCGCTGGAGGTGCTCCTTCTTAGCGGTACCCAGGTCCTTTTCTGCTTTCTTCGCCTTAGCCAATGCTGACTTAGCAGACTTCTCAGCATTGACCTTGGCAGCAGTGGCGGCGTCAAAAGCTGTCCTGGAAGCTTCGAGTTCAGCTTCCAGCGATGCAATGCGAGCATTGGCCGCCTTTAGAGCACCTGAGTTAAACAAAGAGGAAATAGAAAGTCAAGTAAAGAAGTAGAGATAGGCATGCAAAGATAAGCAAGTGTTAAAAACGAGACTTACCTTCAGAGGCCTCGGCAACTTTTAGGTACTCGACGCATTCATTGCCCAAGTCGACAAATCTCTTCATCAGGTTCTATCCAGAAAATAGGATGTGAGCATCAACACGTAAAAGTTGAAGTAAATATAACAGTATGATTACGCACGTCATCGGAGGAGCTTGTGGACTGATGGGCCTCAAGGAAAGCACCAGCGTCGGAAGCTTTCTGCAAGCGCCTAGAGCTACGAACAGTGACTACCTTCTTGGTAGGCTTCTTCAAAGCTTTTTGAGGTTTCGCTGCTGGATCAACCTCTTGTGGCGACGGCTCGTTGATGACAAGAGTATCAGTGATGGGGGCCTCAGCAGCAAATCTCTTTGGGTTCTCCTCGTCCCTGAGAAAAAGAAGAAAAAGACAAAGTCATCTATCAAGGTCGACAATAAAAAGCTAAATATATGAAAACAAACAGATGAACACTCACGAGTCCATGAAGTCGAAGAGTTCTCCGCCGTCCTCTGGCTCGAAGGATTCCCCGGCCACAGTCTTAGGGGCGGAGGCACTGGAAGAAGCAAATTCTTCAACACGTTTCCTCTTCTTGTCCACGACAATGTCTTCAGAAAGCGCAGGAGGAGGTGATGTCGTCGAACTGGTCCTTTCCAGCGAATCCTCGCCTTCGTCTCCATCGTGGCTATCCTCAGTCTCGGGGGCTTCGGAGGCCACAGAAATAGGAACATGCGGAATGGCCCCTCCCTCTGGGAGAGGAGGGCGAGAAACAAGAAGTCGATGATCCTAAAAAGACAAAACAACCCAAAAGATATAAGGCGAAGAATAATAAGAGAAAGACAAGGCAAAGTAAAGACAACAAAAATTACCGCAGGCAAGGGATGCTCGGAGTCGAAGTGGCTTGCGGCTAAGTCCGCAACTTCATGATCTTTGGTGAGAGTGGTAAGAGCTCTCACACGCCTGTCGAGATCCTTCTTCTCCATGAGGTTTTCAGATACTCGAGAAGGATCCCCCAAGCCAGAAAAAGTCCACAATTTGGAAAGACGATGCTGCAGGGGTTGAATCCGACGTTGCAGGAAAAACGCCATGAGTTGCATACCCAAAAGAGCACCTTCCCTACCACTTTCAGCTCCTGGATGCGGGCCAGGAGTGGCTTGATCTCCTCCATCTCAGCTTCCGTGGGAGGCGAATCCCACGAGGCCAATTTCTTCAATTCTTGGGAGGCGTCAAATGGGGCAAGCCCATACTTGTCGGAGAGGGAATTCTTTCGGTCCTTGATATAAAACCACCTGGTCCTCCAACCTTGTACCGAGGCAGCCATTGAAAACTCCAAATACCGCGATTCAGAGCGAACAGAGATACAAGCTTCGCCCAGTTCAGGTTTCTTGGACAATGCGACACTGGGGCGGAGCCAAAAGAGGGCTCTCCAAAGAATAAAGTGGGGATCAATCCCTAGAAACGACTCACACAAAGTTATGAAACAAGTAATGTGCAAGATGGAGTTTGGTGTGAGCTGGTGAAGCTGCACACCATAAACAAAAAGAAGCCCACGAAGGAATTCGTGGGCAGGAAGGAAAAGACCGCGCAAAAGATAGGCAAAGAACATCACCCGAAAACCATCTCTGGGCTTGGGGATCCGCTCAGCGCTGGGGAAGATAACCTCGTCGTTGTTGGAGACGAGGCCATCCGCTCGGGCCTTGTCCAGCTCCTTCTGCATGAAGGCAGAAGGTACCCAGCTCATCGCGGCGTTCATCCCCTTGGTCATCTTGTGCTTCTACGCCTGATGCTTCACGCGCATCTACGATCTGCGCACGGGGGCTCAGCAGGAGATCGAAGGAGAGCAGAGATTGCCACAATGGTGGCGGCGGCGGAAGCAACGAACTGGTAAACAGTAAATTTCCCCACTCTCCCCTTATATAGCTTCCAGGTAACGGAACGTGGGCTGAGACGTGGTGCAAGGAGCGGAAATGGTAGCCCACTAACGGGCAGAGGAATTGCGAAATTATCGTGCTGCCCATGGGTAACGGTCAAAATCCAGAGATAATTACAAACAGATTAATGATGTCACAAACGTACGGGTAACGAGAACTGAAGACTATGATAAGCAGTGGACGCTAGTAAGATGAATATTCCAAAGATGGTTCGAGTTGGCAAACTTGAAAAAAGGAAGATCAAGGAAGCCGACGAAAAATTGAACCTGGTAAAGGAAGAGTCATTCTTTGAGTCTATACCTGAAAACATTCAACTATAGCCTCGGGGGCTACTACCATCGGGAGCGCTGGGTGCGCACCCGATGATATTATTGAGTCACATTATGATCTCACGATATGAAAGAAGGCACGTTGTCTTTGAGACTATACTCGAAAACAGATTTTTCGACTATAGCCTTGGGGGCTACTCCAATCGGGAGCGCTGGGCGCGCACCCGACGATATTTTATAATGAACAATGAAGGCAAATAAGATTCTGGAAGCATCATTACTACCATCGGGAGGAAGATTTTTTGTATGCTGGAACAGTCAAACAAAGGTTGCGACGTATGATTCTCGAGTTGCATCATCGCGACAAAACTTGAATGCCGTGGTTGAAATATATCACGATGGTAAGACCCTAGGATCCATCCTGTGTGGCCCGGTATACGCACATGGATGCGCTCTGCTGGTATGTATCTGTGTCTACGACGCGAAGAAAAATCCTGATGGACGCACTGGGTACCCTAAGAACCACTGGGATTCATTCTTTATAAGTCATAAATGCGGCAAAAGAGTGAGTTTGACCGGTTTCCCGAATTCAAGTCCAAGGGGATTGAATTTGAAGTAGGTGACAAGTGTCTATTCCGGCAGTTAACTGACCTCTTAATCCGTCAGAGTTGTCAGGATTGTTCATCAAAGCCCCTTGCGAGATATTATCAAAAAAGATAAGTCGAAAGACCAAGTCAAAGATTTCAAGATTTGAAGAAGTCAAGTATTGATCAAGTCGAAGAATTGAAGATCTGAGATTCAACCCGAATCTGCAATTCTGGTAGAATCTCGGGGGCTACTGACAAGGGTATAGATAATAGAGCCCATTAGTTGAGTACCCCTGAGGCCCGTTAAGATAGACCCAATTGTAATACTAGTCGAAATACGAGTTCATGTCGTATGTTGATATGTAATCTGTATCGGATCCCACCCGATCCTTGAGACCTGGCCACCTATATAAAGGGGCTAGGAGGGGACGGTGTGGCACAGATTGAAAGCAAGCCAGGTTCTACACCCACGTTTACTTTCATAGCCACCTTGTTTGACTGAGTTTACCTTCGAGTTCATCCGACGCCCTGTCTCCCCGATCCTAAGTCCTTCATCTAGGACAGTTGTCGAGTTTAACCCTCGTCAGCTACTATCTTTATTTTATTATTGCTGCTACTATTTTACTACTGCCACTACTATAAAACTGTTGCTACTGATAAACTGCTGCGAGCAAGTCTGTTTCCAGGTGCAGCTGAATTGACAACTCATCTATTAAGGCTTATAAATATTCTTTGGCTCCCCTTGTGTCGAATCAATAAATTTGGGTTTTACTTCCCTCGAAGACTGTTGCGATCCCCTATACTTGTGGGTCATCAAACATCAAGTCTTAGGTCAATCAAATCTGCAAGAAAAATCTCACATTTGGAATATTAAAAACCCAACCACGGAAAAATAGGGGGAAATGACTCACATCATTGAGTTCGGACTCCTTAGAGGTTTCGTCATTTTCCCAGCTAACCATGGATGTGTCGAGGGCATCTGGCAGGCCTCCGCAATGAGATGTGGAAATAGTGAGATGTGGGAGGAATTGGTGGAACAATTAAGGCTGGTTTTGACCCTTAAAGGTAGTAGTGATGAGAACAATAGTCCATCATTTATTGTTATAATGATCGTTATGAATAGTTTTTATAGCTCGTCTTTATATAAAATTGGTACTAGATATTTTCTCCCCATCGGACATACCCCTCATCATTCTTCTTTCAAATCCCCAATCCAAAACCCCAAATGCATGTGCACCCTTCACCGGCACCTCTCTCCCATCTCCACAACCGCTAGACTACCGCCGCTGTGCATTCCCCATTAGCGAGTTGTGGCGTCGTGCAGGCCCTCCTGCAGTGGTAGACCTCGCCATCGACTAACAAGTAGCCCCAGTAGTAGCAGTGACATGACCTCACTGATGACTACGAAGTGGCCCCAAGGCAGCAGTTGCGTCGACCCCAAAGTGCCCCTCCCCCCACCAACATCTTGTAGCCAAGTTCGATGCTAGATCTAGTTAATCTTAGGGTAAAATTTATTCTAGTTAATTTTTTTTCAACAACCCTCTGAAGTGAAGTTATATAATCAAGTTAATATGATGATCTGGTAATTTCCTTAAGTGGAGTTCATATTTAAGCCAGAGATTGTCGTGTGCAAACTACAAAGAATATATGATTATTGTTTAGTTTCCTGGACACAAAGGATGTTGACCCGGTATATAGTGTTGGTCTATTATGTGTGCTTGGTGCATTACTAATTTGTAATCAAAATAATATGAAACTTGATATTTTCTGTGTATTGCATTATTTCAACAAAAGATCAATTTTCTTACTTTGTTATCTCCTCACAATCATGCTTCAAACTTTACCTGCAGGAAGCCATGGGCAGAAATGAGGACATGATGGCCGAGATAAATGCGAAGATCTCAAGGGCCATAGAGATGAACTTATCTCGCGCACGCGGTGACCGATATTTGTGACAAAAAACCCAAGCTATAGGAAGAGATCAACATGTGGGCCAAGCTATCGGCGAACCATTACAACATGCAGAATGACACCCATACTCTCATTGTTAGGAAAAAACCAACTTCACATGTTAAATTTTAATGTCACTTCTATACCCTAAACCTGTGATGGGTGTAAATTGACCACTACCACCGCCTTTTTCCCGAGCCCAGAATGACCATCGAACAAACTTTCAATGATGTGTTTTTATTTTGTGCATCATCATCAGGCACGCGGAGACTAGATCGCAACCTACCCATGATGCTTTTTTTGAGCCCGTCATCTATACCCATTATCGTTACTATCTTTCTTTCTTTTGTTTCCAATGATATCGTGGCCATAAGCCTTTTCCCTGTAGTAGCCGCCGACTATCCTACCCGTGGATATGGAAGGAGCCAAAGATGATTGGAATTGGGCTCCGATCCGGCCCTAACCCTGTGCAAAATAGGGCCAGAATCGATCAGTGGCCACCGGAGCCTACGATCACCGAAGACGGTGGCCAGCAACTGGCCAATGACGAGCTTTACGTGGGAGATGAGCGTGAGATATATGTTCAAGCTGCCGAATACGCTACGCTACCGACAGTATGTGTATACATGGTTTGAGATATGGGCTTGGATGGGGTAAATTAATTTAATTCATTAATTATTCATAAAGGGGTAAATCTATCTTAACATTAATGAATTTGGATAAGGGTTGTAATAAAGCAAATGATAAGTAAGTTAGCACTTTGGATGAGGTCAGTGGATATGAACAAAATAGAGCTGACAAAGAAAAAACTTCATTGACTGCCCAAGTGAGACACACGGATGCTACTGAAAGAGGGCAAACATGGTAAAAACCCTTGATAGAATGGCCTACACAGTAAAATCAATTTTAGACAGAATCATAAAGACATGGTACTTGTAACCCTAGAATACGACTCTAATCAAAATGCATACATTTATCTCATACACTATGGGGATGGTGAGAAGAAATGTATTTTACATCCTAGAGGGGCTATAATTGGAGATACTATTGTTTTTTGGTTCATGAGTCCTATATTAATGGGAAAGTCCGTATCTTTGAGTGTGGTTTAAAATTTTGATTTACATAATTAGAAGTAATCAATTAGCTTTGCGACATAACCAAGAAATCGACCGGTGATCCAATTTGACTACCTCTACGGGATATACCTCAACAGAAATCTTAAAGTCCTTAACCCAACTTCAACAGATCCGCTTGACAACTCATCTTATAATCCGTCTTATCCAATGGCAATGCGAGTTGGTTGCAGTCGTCTTCGTCTATATGTGCTCGTATGCCGCTATGGAATTCGCACAAGCACAAAGCAATGAATTTCAGCTTTTGATCCTCGTGGTTTCAGTCATCGGATCCAGCTTCTATATGTTGGAGTCAGAGAGGGAAAGATAGAGATAGAGGTAAATCACCACTTTCTCTCCCTAATGGTTCACTTCACTTTCCCTCACCCCCCCCTTCTCTCTCGTCCTCTCCCTCTCTCTTCTTTCTCTCTCTCTCTCCCTCCCACTCTCTCCCTCCCTCTCCCCCTCTACCTCACTCTCTTTTATCTCCGACATAGATCATTGGAGGTACGACATCGGCGAGCGGAGGGACACCGAGGTGTTGGTGGGCACTGAGCTCTCTTAGCGTTGAGATGACAGTTCGTAAATGGTTATTAGTAGTGAGTGTCTCAGTGACATGTATGCATGTACTTCGGGTGTAAACACATGATTTTATCCCCTTGTGCTAGATCAGGCAATGTTGATGAGTATGTGTCGTGCCTTTGCTGAAAGTGTTGGCTCAAAACTTATCTCTAGGGATGAAAATACTAAATTCACCATATTCTTTCGACTCCTCAACATCTGAACACGAGCACGGTCCTTTCTTGAATGTTTTGTCTAGGAGTAGTGTACTTTTGTATGTTCAGTCACATGGAATGGGGTTTGTGGCAGATTTGTGAAGGTAATGTCGCGAGACAGGTCCATTTTAAAAGATGGCTTCAGGTTTTAGTTATCTTTATACTCCCTCCATTTCAAAATAATTGAAGTTCTAATTTTGTCCTAAGTCAAGCTTCTCTTGGTTTGTCATGATTTTTTTTAACAAAATTGTCAATATTTACAACATCGAGTCTATATTGTAATTCAATGTATGATGAATCCAATAAAACTAAATAGGTGCTGTAGATGTTCATCTATTTTTCTATGAATTCGGTATAACTCGAAGTATTGAAGTAGTTTGACTTTGGACAAAACTAGAAATTTGGCCGGCACCTCGAATTCAAACAAGAAAAGGTATTCACCATCAGCGTAGCTAGTCGTGCAATAAACTGAATAAATATTGATGCTTTGCATGTGGAATACATACAATTTCACTTGAACTATTGGCGTGCTTACTGATCCAAAAAAATAATATCATCTCCCCAGTACAAGCACGATGTATGTTTTTCAACAGACTGATAGCATGCACCATCACCATAGAGAACCAGACGCAAAAGGAAACGGAGAATCTTATACGGAGTATTAGTAAACGACTATACGATGATGATGATTGGTAGCCTTGAAACCTGTCGAGATAGGTCGCACATCAACGCGTTAGACTAGTCATAGTGGGGAGTAACTTAGCCTAGTAATATACATATGTTACTAGCCTATGTTACCACCTCTATAGTGTATAGTAACATAAGGGTAGTAGACTGCATTAATTAGCTTGTAGACTCATCTTACCTTGAAAAATGTGATGTTATAGTAACATAGCTAGTTACTATTAGCATCTCTTTCTTCATTAAATAACATGTCATGTTATCGAAATGCCTAGTTAGCATTGCATGGACCTTATGTTACTACTTAAGTTACTCCCTACTATGAGCAGTCTTAGAGGTCTCTTTCCGAGGTTGGCGACAAGAGAATTAATATGGCCGCACTTTAGGACCGAGTGTCAACCTAGTCGCCGCCGGAGGACTTATACGGTACTCTAGCAGATCCAAATCCGTACACTTGAACCGAGTCAAAAATTTCGGTGCAGATTAGACGCAAGTGAGTGGACGTGAGGCTGTTGTATCTGTACACCAGGAACCAGCTGTATAGTAATACCCAACTCACAATCACACTTCACAGCTCGAGCTCAAACACACCACCACACCAGCGCAGGTGCGCCATTCTCTCAATCTTGCCAAGATAGCTACCAGAGGTGCGCCATTCCCTCCATCTCCTTAACCATCATGTCTTCTCGCTGTTCTTCGCCTTTCTTGTAAGAATAGCTGTTCAGTTTACACAATCATTTGCCATTGCAGTCACAGTTACGTCGTACGTAGTGAGAAGATAGATCGATCATGGCGGATTCCACGGTGCCCCGGACGCTACATCGCCTGGTTCTCTCCTCTGTCCTGCTGCTGCTTCTTCTCCTTATTACCATCGGGCAAGCCGAGGGCCGCGCCGCGCCAGGTCGAGGCACTTCGTTGAGTGCCCAGGCCGCTGCGCTTCTCCGCTGGAAATCGTCCCTCAGGTACTCCTCCAAGCACCAGCTCGGAACCTGGAGAGACGATGACGGCGCCATGAATCCGTGCAACTGGACCGGCATCACCTGCGGCGACACTCCGTCGAGCGGAGGAACCACCACGGTGAAGGTCATCAGAGGTATTTCCCTTCCCGGCGCCGGCATCACAGGGCGGCTGGACGCGCTGACGTTCCAGTCATTCCCTTACCTCGTCGACCTTGACCTCAGTGACAACGATCTTCTCTCTGGTGCCATCCCTCCTGGCATCAGCTCGCTTTCCATGCTGTCAAGCCTCAACCTCTCCGTTAGCCAGCTCGGCGGGCACATACCTGCGTCAATCGGCAACCTCGGGAGGCTCACACAAATAGACCTCTCCATGAACAATCTCACTGGCCAAATACCTCTTGCCTTGGGTAATCTCTCAAGACTTGCTATTCTTTATCTCGGTGATAATAGGCTCTCGGGTAGCATCCCATGGCAGCTTGGACAGCTTTGGAAACTGAAGGAGATGGATTTGGCCTTGAATGTCCTTTTTGGACAAATCGTCTGTCAGGACCCATACCTCCAGAGCTAGGACAAGTCCAAACCCTGCAAGGACTATACTTGCAAAATAACAGCCTCGGCGGCACAATTCCGGCCTCCCTTGGAAACCTCACAATGCTCATGTTCTTGTACACATATATGAACCAGCTCACTGGTCCGATCCCGGTAGAGCTTGGGATGCTCTCGAGCTTGACCCAGCTGGACTTTTCAGAGAACCGTTTGAGCGGCTCAATTCCTTCTACTGTTGCGGCAAATCTTACTTCGTTGACGTATTTTTATCTTTATGGTAACCTGATAACTGGATCCATCCCTCATGAGTTTGGAAATCTCGTGAATCTGGAAGTGCTCGACATCTCGATGAATTCTGTAGCTGGGTCAGTGCCACCAAGTATTGGGAACATGTCTTCACTCAGAGAAATTCAAATGGCAAGAAATAATCTCTCTGGGAAATTGCCGGCTGAGATCGGGAAGCTACAAAATCTTGGAAGGCTCATACTTTTGACCAATAGGTTGACCGGTAAGATACCACCAGAAATTGGCAAGCTAACCAGCTTGTACTTATTGAATTTAGGATACAATCAACTATCTGGCCCGATCCCTGAGCAAATCGGCCAACTTAGCAATCTCACGCGTCTTTATTTGTCAAGCAACCTATTGAGTGGTAAAATAACATAAGATTTCAGAAATATTGTGATACTACTGTGAATGTACAGGAAGTCTTATGTTTAGTTAGGGCCATGTAAATTCCTTGCAAAGGATGCTTGGTCTTACTATGAAGAGTCTCAATAGCAAGCTAGAGTTGCTGATGTTTAAAGTTCTTGCAGATAAATTCAGTAGTGCCGTCCATGTTTGTAAACTTCCACGAAGGCTCTATCCCAAAAGGGATCACAATACATCAGTTGAATGGTTTCTTCACAATAAAAGTTTTTGTCGGACAAAAAACAAAGATCTTTGTGGGGACCTTCTTGGTCTATCTCCTTGTGATCTCCCCACATAGATCATTGGCGAAAGCGTACTGTTCATCGCTACTATTACATTACTAGTTGTAATTGCCTTTTTTTGCTTGCTACAAGAAATAATCTACAAAGTATGAAGATATGAGCAAAAGGGATGTGATCTATGTGTGGAACTTTGATGGTAGAATGGCATTTTAGTATATCGTCACTACAAGCGACAATTTTGATGGGACGCGTTGCTTTGGAGAGATCATATTGCAGTGCTTGTAAATCCGAACTTCAAGTTGAACAAGTGGTTGCAGTAAAGAAACTCCATGCGTGAAATGACGAGGCGCATGATGAAGAAAATGTTAACAAAAATTTGGCAACGCAGCATAGTCAAGTTGTATGGATATACACAGTAGTATTCATTCTCTCCCAAGTCGTACCCCTTCGTCCCCGCGTCGCTCCTTGGGGGGCGACTCGGGAGAACCCTAGGCGCTGCCGCCCTTCCCTCCCTCCACACCCTCCACTCCCGCCACCGCTGGAGGATGCCGCCGGGCTAAGCCCGCGCGGCAGACGGCGGTGGCGGTCCTTCTCCTCCTCGCGTGGCCAGGGACGGTGAGGCTCTCCTTCAAGCGCGGTGGGGATCTCCGGCTGGAGCAGCGCGTCGGCCCTCGACGGCGCGGTCCTCCGGCGGAGGTTGAACGCCAGGGCGGCGGCCCCGGAACCACTGGGTGCCTGGGTGGCCGGGTACACTTTGTAATTGTTTCTTGTTGATCGTACAGATCATAGATCCAAGCTCATGATTAGATATTGGAAGGAGGCTTGGAACTGATGATCACCTATCGGAACTTCTGTTATCTCCTAACCTTCCTTCATATTTACACACTACCAACTAATAGGGGATCTCTAAAAATTGGACCCAGAACATGCACATGATGATCAATAAAGTTCCTAATTTACCCGCAAAAAAAAAAGTTGGTGTGTCTCCATCCATATGCAGGGCAGGTAAAACCAGCGCCAAAGTTGAACCACATAAGTGCATTCACACTTTGAATGAGGTCAGTGGAGATGTATAGGGTCAGAAGGAAACAAGACCACACGGAAACAACTTCATTGACTTCCCAAGCGAGGTACGCATATACCACTTAATCAGGGTGAAACCTTTGACAGATTCTACTTAAGATCCCCAACTTAATCTATACATGTACAACTCTGATGGACAACTTCTCTCTTAATCCTTCTTGTTACTTTATACTACCTCCATTTTAATAGATGGCTTCAAGTTTTAGTTATCTTTATACTCCCTCCATTTCAAAATAATTGAAGTTCTAATATAGTCCTAAGTCAAGCTTCTCTTAGTTTGTCATGATTTTTTTTTAAAAAAACTGTCAATATTTATAACAGCGAGTCTATATAGTAAATCAATGTATGATGAATCCAATAAAACTAAATAGGTGCTGTAGATGTTCATCTATTTTTCTATGAATTCGGTATAACTTGAAGTATTGAAGACTTTGGACAAAATGTGGCCGGCACCTCGAATTCAAACAAGAAAAGGTATTCACCATCAGCGTAGCTAGTCGTTCAATAAACTGAATAAATATTGATGCTTTGCATGTGGAATACATACAATTTCACTTGAACTGTTGGCGTGCTTATTGATCCCCAAAAAAATATCATCTCCCCAGTACAAGCACGATGCATGTTTTTCAACAAACTGATAGCATGCACCATCACCACAGAGTACCAGACGCAAAAGGAAACGAAGAATCTTAGATTAGTAAACGACTATACGTGCTGATGACTGGTAGCGTTGAAAACTGTCGAGATAGGTCTCTTTCCGATGTTGGCGACAAGAGAATATGGCCACACTTCAGGACCGAGTGTCAACCTAGTCGTCGCCGGAGGACTTATACTGTACTCTTAGTAGATTTCAGCCATTCATTCTAGCAGATCCAAATTCGTACACTTGAACCGAGTCAAAGTTTTCGGTGCAGATGAGACGCAAGTGAGTGGACGTGAGGCTGTTGTGTCACACTCAGGAACCAGCTGTGTATAGTAATACCCAGCTCACACTCACTAACTCACACTTCACAGCTCGAGCTCAAACACACCACCACACCAGCGCAGGTGCGCCATTATCTCAATCTTGCATAGACAGCTACCAGAGGTGCACCATTCTCGCCATCTCCTTAACCATCATGTATTTTCGCTGATTATTGTCTTTCCTGTTAGACATTGCTGTTCAGTTTACACGATCATTTTGTCATATGCACTCATAGTTACCTCGTATGTAGTGAGATTCGGCAAATCATCAGCTACACGCAGTCACGCAGCTCTTGACAGCTACGCCCCGCGTCGCTCTCGCCAAGGGCGATTTCGGGGCGATCCGCAAACCCTAACCGAGCGCCGCCACTCTCCTCCGTCAACCGCGCCGCCGCCGGAGGAAGCCGCCGGGCGAAGCCCGCGCGGCCGACGGCGGCGGCGGGGCGTCTCCTTGCAGCTCGCCGGGGCCTCTTGGCGGGTGGCCTCGACGGGAATCGGCCCTTCGCTACCCCTACTTCGACTCTCCCATGCCATGGCAGCGGCGGGCTTCGGCGGGCGGTGGCGAGGCTGGGCGAGCGGTGGCAGATCGCGTGGAGGACGATGAGGGGCGGCGGTGCTATGGCGCTGCGTGTGGAATCGGCGTGGCGGCGTGCTCCCTGCCCTGGCTGGGCGACGATGGTGTGCCATCCGTGTCCAGTCTGGGCCGGCGGTCGGGCGCTGCTCTGCTAGCGCACAGGAGTGGAGGCCGGTGTCGAGCTCCTACGGTGCCGACGCACTCACGACGGACGGAACCGTCTGGGCTCGACCTGGCTGATGGCGACGTGGCTCTGTCCGGGCCTGCTGGGCCGACAGGCCATGGCTGTTGATGCGCGGGTGTCTGCATGCAGGCGTCAAGCGCTGCCTCTGTCTATCGTGCGGAAGCGCTGGGGGCTTGAGCATTGAACTTGCTTGGCCCGATCTGGGTCTATTTGGGATTGATCCCAGCAGGTTCAGCAGCCTGGCTCACACACTTTGCATGACACTGAGGTACTAGCGGTAGGCGTCGCCTTGTCGTTCTTCTCGACTTCCGACGAGTGGCGTGGGGGCTACTTGCTTGGTTTAAAATAAAGGTGGTCGTTCTAGGATTCCTCTTGTGCCAAGTTGTAGATCGACCGGATGCCTGTCCTCATCGATCTGATTGAAATGGCGTGTTCCGGAATGCTTTGCCGGCGAGCTCCACTGGACACATCATGCCTGGAGACTGCTGGTTCGAAATGGATTCGGTCATGCGTACCTGTGTTTTTCTCTGGCCGTTTGGTTTCAGAGGGAGCGCTTCGAAGCTCTGCTGGCTGTTAATATCATGGAGCACGTCCTCGTTCCATGGTGCTAGCGGAGAATGTCATGGATACTGAGATCTGAGGATTAGCAATGGTGGATTGAGTCTACGCAACAACGAGGAATTGGCTTGGTGATTTGTGACTTGAAGCAGCAATATGCAAGTGGGGGCGACTGCACAGGAGAGGTTCAAAGTCTTACCTTTCAGGATGAAAATCCAAGGTCTGACCTTAATTGGTTGTACCTGGCAATGATCTTATTGAAGGTATTGTTTTGAGAGCGCAGACTTTCTTCAGGGTGAAAACTTAAGATCTTTGATCGGGCGACGGCGGTATTTGTGCTCTGTTCCCTTTTTGAAGGCGTCGCTTATGGAGAAGCTAGACTTCTGGTGCTGTTTTGGTGGTGTTTAGTGTTGCTGTTACAAGGAATAGATCGCTGTAGCGGAGCTTTTCTTTTTTATAATTCTTCTCTTTTTTTGGCTGTGTGCATCCGTAATGCCGCTAGGGCAATACGTTGTTGCAGAGGCTGGGTGTAATTGGTATCTCCGATTAATATATGCTCTTTATCAAAAAAAAATGTAGTGAGATTCCATGGCGGATTCCATTGTGCCCCGGACGCTACATCGCCTGGTTCTCTCCTCTGTCCTGCTGCTGCTTCTTCTCCTTACCATCGTCAGGCAAACCGACGGCCGCGCCACGCCGCCAGGTCGAGGCACTTCGCTGAGTGCTCAGGCCGCCGCGCTTCTCCGCTGGAAATCATCCGTCAGGTACTCCTCCAAGCACCACCAGCTCGGAACCTGGAGAGACGGCGACGGCGCCACGAATCCGTGCAACTGGACCGGCATCACCTGCGGCGACACTCCGTCAACGGCGAAGGTCATCAGAGGTATCTCCCTTCCCGGTGCCGGCATCACAGGGCGGCTGGACGCGCTGACATTCCAGTCACTCCCTTACCTCGTCGACCTTGACCTCAGTGACAACGATCTTCTCACCGGTGCCATCCCTCCTGTTATCAGCTCGCTTTCCATGCTTTCAAGCCTCAACCTCTCCGTTAGCCAGCTCGGCGGGCACATACCTGCGTCAATCGGCAACCTCGGGAGGCTCACACAAATAGACCTCTCCATGAACAATCTCACTGGCCCAATCCCTCCTGCCTTGGGTAATCTCTCAAGACTTGCTATTCTTTATCTAGGCAATAACAGGCTCTCAGGTAGCATCCCATGGCAGCTTGGACAGCTCCGGAACCTGAGGGAGATGGATTTGGCCTTGAATGTCCTTTCTGGGCAAATACCTTCCACCCTTGCGAATCTAACGAGCCTCAACTATCTTGGTCTTTCTCAAAATCGTCTGTCAGGACCCATACCTGCAGAGCTAGGACAAGTCCAAACCCTGCAAGGACTATACTTGCAAAATAACAGCCTCGACGGCACAATTCCGCCCTCCCTTGGAAACCTCACGATGCTCATGTTCTTGTACATATATATGAACCAGCTCACTGGTCCGATCCCGATAGAGCTTGGGATGCTCTCGAGCTTGACTCAGTTGGACTTTTCAGAGAACCGTTTGAGCGGCTCAATTTCTCCTACTGTTGTGGCAAATCTTACTTCGTTGACGTATTTTTCTCTTTATGGTAACCTGATAACTGGATCCATCCCTCATGAGTTTGGAAATCTCGTGAATCTGGAAGTGCTCGACATCTCGATGAATTCTGTAGCTGGGTCAGTGCCACCAAGTATTGGGAACATGTCTTCACTCAGAGAAATTCAAATGGCAAGAAATAATCTCTCTGGGAAATTGCCGGCTGAGATCGGGAAGCTACAAAATCTTGGAAGGCTCATACTTTTTACCAATAGGTTGACCGGTAAGATACCACCAGAAATTGGCAAGCTAACCAGCTTGTACTTATTGAATTTAGGATACAATCAACTATCTGGCCCGATTCCTGAGCAAATCGGCCAACTTAGCAATCTCGCGCGTCTTTATTTGTCAAGCAACCTATTGAGTGGTAAAATAACATAAGATTTCAGAAATATTGTGATACTACTGTGAATGTACAGGAAGTCTTCTGTTTAGTTAGGGCCATTTAAATTCCTTGCAAAGGATGCTTGGTCTTACTATGAAGAGTCTCAACAGCAAGCTAGAGTTGCTAATGTTTAAAGTTCTTGCTGATAAATTCAGTAGTGCCGTCCATGTTTGTAAACTTCCATGAAGGCTCTATCCCAAAAGGGATCACAATACATCAGTTGAATTGTTTCTTCACAATAAAAGTTTTTGTCGGACAAAAACAAAGATCTTTGTGGGGACCTTCTTGGTCTATCTCCTTGTGATCTCCCCACGTAGATCATAGGCGAAAGTGTACTGTTTATCGCTACTATTACATTAGTAGTTGTTGTAATTGCATTTTTTTTGCTTGCTACAAGAAATAATCTACAAAGTATGATGATATGAGCAAAAGGGATGTGATCTATGTATGGAACTTTGATGGTAGAATGGCATTTTAGTATATCGTCACTACAAGCGACAATTTTGATGAGACGCGTTGCTTTGGAGAGATCATATTGTACTGCTTGTAAAGCCGAACTTCAAGTTGAACAAGTGGTTGCAGTAAAGAAACTCCACGCGGGAAATGACGAGGCGCATGATGAAGAAAGGTTCCAGGATGAAGTAGAAATGTTAACAAAAATTTGGCAACACAGCATAGTCAAGTTGTATGGATATACACAGTAGTATTCATTCTCTCTCAAGTCGTACCCCTTTGTCCCCGCGTCGCTCCTTGGGGGGCGACTCAGGAGAACCCTAGGCGCTGCCGCCCTTCCCTCCCTCCACACCCTCCACTCCCGCCGCCGCTGGAGGATGCCGCCGGGCTAAGCCCGCGCGGCAGACGGCGGTGGCGGGCCTTCTCCTCCACGCGTGGCCAGGGACGGTGAGGCTCTCCTTCAAGCGCGGTGGGGATCTCCGGCTGGAGCAGCGCGTCGGCCCTCGACGGCGCGGTCCTCTGGCGGAGGTGAACGCCAGGGCGGTGGCCCTGGAACCACTGGGTGCCTGGGTGGCCGGGTACACTTTGTAATTGTTTCCTGTTGATCGTACAGATCATAGATCCAAGCTCATGATTAGATATTGGAAGGAGGCTTGGAACTGATGATCACCTATCGGAACTTCTGTTATCTCCTAACCTTCCTTCATATTTACACACTACCAACTAATAGGGGATCTCTAAAAATTGGACCCAGAACATGCACATGATGATCAATAAAGTTCCTAATTTACCCGCAAAAAAAAAAGTTGGTGTGTCTCCATCCATATGCAGGGCAGGTAAAACCAGCGCCAAAGTTGAACCACATAAGTGCATTCACACTTTGAATGAGGTCAGTGGAGATGTATAGGGTCAGAAGGAAACAAGACCACACGGAAACAACTTCATTGACTTCCCAAGCGAGGTACGCATATACCACTTAATCAGGGTGAAACCTTTGACAGATTCTACTTAAGATCCCCAACTTAATCTATACATGTACAACTCTGATGGACAACTTCTCTCTTAATCCTTCTTGTTACTTTATACTACCTCCATTTTAATAGATGGCTTCAAGTTTTAGTTATCTTTATACTCCCTCCATTTCAAAATAATTGAAGTTCTAATATAGTCCTAAGTCAAGCTTCTCTTAGTTTGTCATGATTTTTTTTAAAAAAACTGTCAATATTTATAACAGCGAGTCTATATAGTAAATCAATGTATGATGAATCCAATAAAACTAAATAGGTGCTGTAGATGTTCATCTATTTTTCTATGAATTCGGTATAACTTGAAGTATTGAAGACTTTGGACAAAATGTGGCCGGCACCTCGAATTCAAACAAGAAAAGGTATTCACCATCAGCGTAGCTAGTCGTTCAATAAACTGAATAAATATTGATGCTTTGCATGTGGAATACATACAATTTCACTTGAACTGTTGGCGTGCTTATTGATCCCCAAAAAAATATCATCTCCCCAGTACAAGCACGATGCATGTTTTTCAACAAACTGATAGCATGCACCATCACCACAGAGTACCAGACGCAAAAGGAAACGAAGAATCTTAGATTAGTAAACGACTATACGTGCTGATGACTGGTAGCGTTGAAAACTGTCGAGATAGGTCTCTTTCCGATGTTGGCGACAAGAGAATATGGCCACACTTCAGGACCGAGTGTCAACCTAGTCGTCGCCGGAGGACTTATACTGTACTCTTAGTAGATTTCAGCCATTCATTCTAGCAGATCCAAATTCGTACACTTGAACCGAGTCAAAGTTTTCGGTGCAGATGAGACGCAAGTGAGTGGACGTGAGGCTGTTGTGTCACACTCAGGAACCAGCTGTGTATAGTAATACCCAGCTCACACTCACTAACTCACACTTCACAGCTCGAGCTCAAACACACCACCACACCAGCGCAGGTGCGCCATTATCTCAATCTTGCATAGACAGCTACCAGAGGTGCACCATTCTCGCCATCTCCTTAACCATCATGTATTTTCGCTGATTATTGTCTTTCCTGTTAGACATTGCTGTTCAGTTTACACGATCATTTTGTCATATGCACTCATAGTTACCTCGTATGTAGTGAGATTCGGCAAATCATCAGCTACACGCAGTCACGCAGCTCTTGACAGCTACGCCCCGCGTCGCTCTCGCCAAGGGCGATTTCGGGGCGATCCGCAAACCCTAACCGAGCGCCGCCACTCTCCTCCGTCAACCGCGCCGCCGCCGGAGGAAGCCGCCGGGCGAAGCCCGCGCGGCCGACGGCGGCGGCGGGGCGTCTCCTTGCAGCTCGCCGGGGCCTCTTGGCGGGTGGCCTCGACGGGAATCGGCCCTTCGCTACCCCTACTTCGACTCTCCCATGCCATGGCGGCGGCGGGCTTCGGCGGGCGGTGGCGAGGCTGGGCGAGCGGTGGCAGATCGCGTGGAGGACGATGAGGGGCGGCGGTGCTATGGCGCTGCGTGTGGAATCGGCGTGGCGGCGTGCTCCCTGCCCTGGCTGGGCGACGATGGCGTGCCATCCGTGTCCAGTCTGGGCCGGCGGTCGGGCGCTGCTCTGCTAGCGCACAGGAGTGGAGGCCGGTGTCGAGCTCCTACGGTGCCGACGCACTCACGACGGACGGAACCGTCTGGGCTCGACCTGGCTGATGGCGACGTGGCTCTGTCCGGGCCTGCTGGGCCGACAGGCCATGGCTGTTGATGCGCGGGTGTCTGCATGCAGGCGTCAAGCGCTGCCTCTGTCTATCGTGCGGAAGCGCTGGGGGCTTGAGCATTGAACTTGCTTGGCCCGATCTGGGTCTATTTGGGATTGATCCCAGCAGGTTCAGCAGCCTGGCTCACACACTTTGCATGACACTGAGGTACTAGCGGTGGGCGTCGCCTTGTCGTTCTTCTCGACTTCCGACGAGTGGCGTGGGGGCTACTTGCTTGGTTTAAAATAAAGGTGGTCGTTCTAGGATTCCTCTTGTGCCAAGTTGTAGATCGACCGGATGCCTGTCCTCATCGATCTGATTGAAATGGCGTGTTCCGGAATGCTTTGCCGGCGAGCTCCACTGGACACATCATGCCTGGAGACTGCTGGTTCGAAATGGATTCGGTCATGCGTACCTGTGTTTTTCTCTGGCCGTTTGGTTTCAGAGGGAGCGCTTCGAAGCTCTGCTGGCTGTTAATATCATGGAGCACGTCCTCGTTCCATGGTGCTAGCGGAGAATGTCATGGATACTGAGATCTGAGGATTAGCAATGGTGGATTGAGTCTACGCAACAACGAGGAATTGGCTTGGTGATTTGTGACTTGAAGCAGCAATATGCAAGTGGGGGCGACTGCACAGGAGAGGTTCAAAGTCTTACCTTTCAGGATGAAAATCCAAGGTCTGACCTTAATTGGTTGTACCTGGCAATGATCTTATTGAAGGTATTGTTTTGAGAGCGCAGACTTTCTTCAGGGTGAAAACTTAAGATCTTTGATCGGGCGACGGCGGTATTTGTGCTCTGTTCCCTTTTTGAAGGCGTCGCTTATGGAGAAGCTAGACTTCTGGTGCTGTTTTGGTGGTGTTTAGTGTTGCTGTTACAAGGAATAGATCGCTGTAGCGGAGCTTTTCTTTTTTATAATTCTTCTCTTTTTTTGGCTGTGTGCATCCGTAATGCCGCTAGGGCAATACGTTGTTGCAGAGGCTGGGTGTAATTGGTATCTCCGATTAATATATGCTCTTTATCAAAAAAAAATGTAGTGAGATTCCATGGCGGATTCCATTGTGCCCCGGACGCTACATCGCCTGGTTCTCTCCTCTGTCCTGCTGCTGCTTCTTCTCCTTACCATCGTCAGGCAAACCGACGGCCGCGCCACGCCGCCAGGTCGAGGCACTTCGCTGAGTGCTCAGGCCGCCGCGCTTCTCCGCTGGAAATCATCCGTCAGGTACTCCTCCAAGCACCACCAGCTCGGAACCTGGAGAGACGGCGACGGCGCCACGAATCCGTGCAACTGGACCGGCATCACCTGCGGCGACACTCCGTCAACGGCGAAGGTCATCAGAGGTATCTCCCTTCCCGGTGCCGGCATCACAGGGCGGCTGGACGCGCTGACATTCCAGTCACTCCCTTACCTCGTCGACCTTGACCTCAGTGACAACGATCTTCTCACCGGTGCCATCCCTCCTGTTATCAGCTCGCTTTCCATGCTTTCAAGCCTCAACCTCTCCGTTAGCCAGCTCGGCGGGCACATACCTGCGTCAATCGGCAACCTCGGGAGGCTCACACAAATAGACCTCTCCATGAACAATCTCACTGGCCCAATCCCTCCTGCCTTGGGTAATCTCTCAAGACTTGCTATTCTTTATCTAGGCAATAACAGGCTCTCAGGTAGCATCCCATGGCAGCTTGGACAGCTCCGGAACCTGAGGGAGATGGATTTGGCCTTGAATGTCCTTTCTGGGCAAATACCTTCCACCCTTGCGAATCTAACGAGCCTCAACTATCTTGGTCTTTCTCAAAATCGTCTGTCAGGACCCATACCTGCAGAGCTAGGACAAGTCCAAACCCTGCAAGGACTATACTTGCAAAATAACAGCCTCGACGGCACAATTCCGCCCTCCCTTGGAAACCTCACGATGCTCATGTTCTTGTACATATATATGAACCAGCTCACTGGTCCGATCCCGATAGAGCTTGGGATGCTCTCGAGCTTGACTCAGTTGGACTTTTCAGAGAACCGTTTGAGCGGCTCAATTTCTCCTACTGTTGTGGCAAATCTTACTTCGTTGACGTATTTTTCTCTTTATGGTAACCTGATAACTGGATCCATCCCTCATGAGTTTGGAAATCTCGTGAATCTGGAAGTGCTCGACATCTCGATGAATTCTGTAGCTGGGTCAGTGCCACCAAGTATTGGGAACATGTCTTCACTCAGAGAAATTCAAATGGCAAGAAATAATCTCTCTGGGAAATTGCCGGCTGAGATCGGGAAGCTACAAAATCTTGGAAGGCTCATACTTTTTACCAATAGGTTGACCGGTAAGATACCACCAGAAATTGGCAAGCTAACCAGCTTGTACTTATTGAATTTAGGATACAATCAACTATCTGGCCCGATTCCTGAGCAAATCGGCCAACTTAGCAATCTCGCGCGTCTTTATTTGTCAAGCAACCTATTGAGTGGTAAAATAACATAAGATTTCAGAAATATTGTGATACTACTGTGAATGTACAGGAAGTCTTCTGTTTAGTTAGGGCCATTTAAATTCCTTGCAAAGGATGCTTGGTCTTACTATGAAGAGTCTCAACAGCAAGCTAGAGTTGCTAATGTTTAAAGTTCTTGCTGATAAATTCAGTAGTGCCGTCCATGTTTGTAAACTTCCATGAAGGCTCTATCCCAAAAGGGATCACAATACATCAGTTGAATTGTTTCTTCACAATAAAAGTTTTTGTCGGACAAAAACAAAGATCTTTGTGGGGACCTTCTTGGTCTATCTCCTTGTGATCTCCCCACGTAGATCATAGGCGAAAGTGTACTGTTTATCGCTACTATTACATTACTAGTTGTTGTAATTGCATTTTTTTTGCTTGCTACAAGAAATAATCTACAAAGTATGATGATATGAGCAAAAGGGATGTGATCTATGTATGGAACTTTGATGGTAGAATGGCATTTTAGTATATCGTCACTACAAGCGACAATTTTGATGAGACGCGTTGCTTTGGAGAGATCATATTGTACTGCTTGTAAAGCCGAACTTCAAGTTGAACAAGTGGTTGCAGTAAAGAAACTCCACGCGGGAAATGACGAGGCGCATGATGAAGAAAGGTTCCAGGATGAAGTAGAAATGTTAACAAAAATTTGGCAACACAGCATAGTCAAGTTGTATGGATATACACAGTAGTATTCATTCTCTCTCAAGTCGTACCCCTTTGTCCCCGCGTCGCTCCTTGGGGGGCGACTCAGGAGAACCCTAGGCGCTGCCGCCCTTCCCTCCCTCCACACCCTCCACTCCCGCCGCCGCTGGAGGATGCCGCCGGGCTAAGCCCGCGCGGCAGACGGCGGTGGCGGGCCTTCTCCTCCACGCGTGGCCAGGGACGGTGAGGCTCTCCTTCAAGCGCGGTGGGGATCTCCGGCTGGAGCAGCGCGTCGGCCCTCGACGGCGCGGTCCTCTGGCGGAGGTGAACGCCAGGGCGGTGGCCCTGGAACCACTGGGTGCCTGGGTGGCCGGGTACACTTTGTAATTGTTTCCTGTTGATCGTACAGATCATAGATCCAAGCTCATGATTAGATATTGGAAGGAGGCTTGGAACTGATGATCACCTATCTGAACTTCTGTTATCTCCTAACCTTCCTTCATATTTACACACTACCAACTAATAGGGGATCTCTAAAAATTGGACCCAGAACATGCACATGATAAGTTGGTGTGTCTCCATCCATATGCAGGATAGGTAAAACCAGCGCCAAAGTTGAACCACATAAGTGCATTCACACTTTGAATGAGGTCAGTGGAGATGTATAGGGTCAGAAGGAAACAAGATGACACGGAAACAACTTCATTGACTTCCCAGTGCCCAAGTGAGGTACGCATATACCACTTAATCAGGGTGAAACCTTTGACAGATTCTACTTAAAATCCCCAACTTAATTCATACATGTACAACTCTGATGGACAACTTCTCTCTTAATCCTTCTTGTTACTTTATACTCCCTCCATTTTAATAGATGGCTTCAAGTTTTAGTTATCTTTATACTCCCTCCATTTCAAAATAATTGAAGTTCTAATATAGTCCTAAGTCAAGCTTCTCTTAGTTTGTCATGATTTTTTTTAAAAAAACTGTCAATATTTATAACAGCGAGTCTATATAGTAAATCAATGTATGATGAATCCAATAAAACTAAATAGGTGCTGTAGATGTTCATCTATTTTTCTATGAATTCGGTATAACTTGAAGTATTGAAGACTTTGGACAAAATGTGGCCGGCACCTCGAATTCAAACAAGAAAAGGTATTCACCATCAGCGTAGCTAGTCGTTCAATAAACTGAATAAATATTGATGCTTTGCATGTGGAATACATACAATTTCACTTGAACTGTTGGCGTGCTTATTGATCCCCAAAAAAATATCATCTCCCCAGTACAAGCACGATGTATGTTTTTCAACAAACTGATAGCATGCACCATCACCACAGAGTACCAGACGCAAAAGGAAACGAAGAATCTTAGATTAGTAAACGACTATACGTGCTGATGACTGGTAGCGTTGAAAACTGTCGAGATAGGTCTCTTTCCGATGTTGGCGACAAGAGAATATGGCCACACTTCAGGACCGAGTGTCAACCTAGTCGTCGCCGGAGGACTTATACTGTACTCTTAGTAGATTTCAGCCATTCATTCTAGCAGATCCAAATTCGTACACTTGAACCGAGTCAAAGTTTTCGGTGCAGATGAGACGCAAGTGAGTGGACGTGAGGCTGTTGTGTCACACTCAGGAACCAGCTGTGTATAGTAATACCCAGCTCACACTCACTAACTCACACTTCACAGCTCGAGCTCAAACACACCACCACACCAGCGCAGGTGCGCCATTATCTCAATCTTGCATAGACAGCTACCAGAGGTGCACCATTCTCGCCATCTCCTTAACCATCATGTATTTTCGCTGATTATTGTCTTTCCTGTTAGACATTGCTGTTCAGTTTACACGATCATTTTGTCATATGCACTCATAGTTACCTCGTATGTAGTGAGATTCGGCAAATCATCAGCTACACGCAGTCACGCAGCTCTTGACAGCTACGCCCCGCGTCGCTCTCGCCAAGGGCGATTTCGGGGCGATCCGCAAACCCTAACCGAGCGCCGCCACTCTCCTCCGTCAACCGCGCCGCCGCCGGAGGAAGCCGCCGGGCGAAGCCCGCGCGGCCGACGGCGGCGGCGGGGCGTCTCCTTGCAGCTCGCCGGGGCCTCTTGGCGGGTGGCCTCGACGGGAATCGGCCCTTCGCTACCCCTACTTCGACTCTCCCATGCCATGGCGGCGGCGGGCTTCGGCGGGCGGTGGCGAGGCTGGGCGAGCGGTGGCAGATCGCGTGGAGGACGATGAGGGGCGGCGGTGCTATGGCGCTGCGTGTGGAATCGGCGTGGCGGCGTGCTCCCTGCCCTGGCTGGGCGACGATGGTGTGCCATCCGTGTCCAGTCTGGGCCGGCGGTCGGGCGCTGCTCTGCTAGCGCACAGGAGTGGAGGCCGGTGTCGAGCTCCTACGGTGCCGACGCACTCACGACGGACGGAACCGTCTGGGCTCGACCTGGCTGATGGCGACGTGGCTCTGTCCGGGCCTGCTGGGCCGACAGGCCATGGCTGTTGATGCGCGGGTGTCTGCATGCAGGCGTCAAGCGCTGCCTCTGTCTATCGTGCGGAAGCGCTGGGGGCTTGAGCATTGAACTTGCTTGGCCCGATCTGGGTCTATTTGGGATTGATCCCAGCAGGTTCAGCAGCCTGGCTCACACACTTTGCATGACACTGAGGTACTAGCGGTGGGCGTCGCCTTGTCGTTCTTCTCGACTTCCGACGAGTGGCGTGGGGGCTACTTGCTTGGTTTAAAATAAAGGTGGTCGTTCTAGGATTCCTCTTGTGCCAAGTTGTAGATCGACCGGATGCCTGTCCTCATCGATCTGATTGAAATGGCGTGTTCCGGAATGCTTTGCCGGCGAGCTCCACTGGACACATCATGCCTGGAGACTGCTGGTTCGAAATGGATTCGGTCATGCGTACCTGTGTTTTTCTCTGGCCGTTTGGTTTCAGAGGGAGCGCTTCGAAGCTCTGCTGGCTGTTAATATCATGGAGCACGTCCTCGTTCCATGGTGCTAGCGGAGAATGTCATGGATACTGAGATCTGAGGATTAGCAATGGTGGATTGAGTCTACGCAACAACGAGGAATTGGCTTGGTGATTTGTGACTTGAAGCAGCAATATGCAAGTGGGGGCGACTGCACAGGAGAGGTTCAAAGTCTTACCTTTCAGGATGAAAATCCAAGGTCTGACCTTAATTGGTTGTACCTGGCAATGATCTTATTGAAGGTATTGTTTTGAGAGCGCAGACTTTCTTCAGGGTGAAAACTTAAGATCTTTGATCGGGCGACGGCGGTATTTGTGCTCTGTTCCCTTTTTGAAGGCGTCGCTTATGGAGAAGCTAGACTTCTGGTGCTGTTTTGGTGGTGTTTAGTGTTGCTGTTACAAGGAATAGATCGCTGTAGCGGAGCTTTTCTTTTTTATAATTCTTCTCTTTTTTTTGGCTGTGTGCATCCGTAATGCCGCTAGGGCAATACGTTGTTGCAGAGGCTGGGTGTAATTGGTATCTCCGATTAATATATGCTCTTTATCAAAAAAAAATGTAGTGAGATTCCATGGCGGATTCCATTGTGCCCCGGACGCTACATCGCCTGGTTCTCTCCTCTGTCCTGCTGCTGCTTCTTCTCCTTACCATCGTCAGGCAAACCGACGGCCGCGCCACGCCGCCAGGTCGAGGCACTTCGCTGAGTGCTCAGGCCGCCGCGCTTCTCCGCTGGAAATCATCCGTCAGGTACTCCTCCAAGCACCACCAGCTCGGAACCTGGAGAGACGGCGACGGCGCCACGAATCCGTGCAACTGGACCGGCATCACCTGCGGCGACACTCCGTCAACGGCGAAGGTCATCAGAGGTATCTCCCTTCCCGGTGCCGGCATCACAGGGCGGCTGGACGCGCTGACATTCCAGTCACTCCCTTACCTCGTCGACCTTGACCTCAGTGACAACGATCTTCTCACCGGTGCCATCCCTCCTGTTATCAGCTCGCTTTCCATGCTTTCAAGCCTCAACCTCTCCGTTAGCCAGCTCGGCGGGCACATACCTGCGTCAATCGGCAACCTCGGGAGGCTCACACAAATAGACCTCTCCATGAACAATCTCACTGGCCCAATCCCTCCTGCCTTGGGTAATCTCTCAAGACTTGCTATTCTTTATCTAGGCAATAACAGGCTCTCAGGTAGCATCCCATGGCAGCTTGGACAGCTCCGGAACCTGAGGGAGATGGATTTGGCCTTGAATGTCCTTTCTGGGCAAATACCTTCCACCCTTGCGAATCTAACGAGCCTCAACTATCTTGGTCTTTCTCAAAATCGTCTGTCAGGACCCATACCTGCAGAGCTAGGACAAGTCCAAACCCTGCAAGGACTATACTTGCAAAATAACAGCCTCGACGGCACAATTCCGCCCTCCCTTGGAAACCTCACGATGCTCATGTTCTTGTACATATATATGAACCAGCTCACTGGTCCGATCCCGATAGAGCTTGGGATGCTCTCGAGCTTGACTCAGTTGGACTTTTCAGAGAACCGTTTGAGCGGCTCAATTTCTCCTACTGTTGTGGCAAATCTTACTTCGTTGACGTATTTTTCTCTTTATGGTAACCTGATAACTGGATCCATCCCTCATGAGTTTGGAAATCTCGTGAATCTGGAAGTGCTCGACATCTCGATGAATTCTGTAGCTGGGTCAGTGCCACCAAGTATTGGGAACATGTCTTCACTCAGAGAAATTCAAATGGCAAGAAATAATCTCTCTGGGAAATTGCCGGCTGAGATCGGGAAGCTACAAAATCTTGGAAGGCTCATACTTTTTACCAATAGGTTGACCGGTAAGATACCACCAGAAATTGGCAAGCTAACCAGCTTGTACTTATTGAATTTAGGATACAATCAACTATCTGGCCCGATTCCTGAGCAAATCGGCCAACTTAGCAATCTCGCGCGTCTTTATTTGTCAAGCAACCTATTGAGTGGTAAAATAACATAAGATTTCAGAAATATTGTGATACTACTGTGAATGTACAGGAAGTCTTCTGTTTAGTTAGGGCCATTTAAATTCCTTGCAAAGGATGCTTGGTCTTACTATGAAGAGTCTCAACAGCAAGCTAGAGTTGCTAATGTTTAAAGTTCTTGCTGATAAATTCAGTAGTGCCGTCCATGTTTGTAAACTTCCATGAAGGCTCTATCCCAAAAGGGATCACAATACATCAGTTGAATTGTTTCTTCACAATAAAAGTTTTTGTCGGACAAAAACAAAGATCTTTGTGGGGACCTTCTTGGTCTATCTCCTTGTGATCTCCCCACGTAGATCATAGGCGAAAGTGTACTGTTTATCGCTACTATTACATTACTAGTTGTTGTAATTGCATTTTTTTTGCTTGCTACAAGAAATAATCTACAAAGTATGATGATATGAGCAAAAGGGATGTGATCTATGTATGGAACTTTGATGGTAGAATGGCATTTTAGTATATCGTCACTACAAGCGACAATTTTGATGAGACGCGTTGCTTTGGAGAGATCATATTGTACTGCTTGTAAAGCCGAACTTCAAGTTGAACAAGTGGTTGCAGTAAAGAAACTCCACGCGGGAAATGACGAGGCGCATGATGAAGAAAGGTTCCAGGATGAAGTAGAAATGTTAACAAAAATTTGGCAACACAGCATAGTCAAGTTGTATGGATATACACAGTAGTATTCATTCTCTCTCAAGTCGTACCCCTTTGTCCCCGCGTCGCTCCTTGGGGGGCGACTCAGGAGAACCCTAGGCGCTGCCGCCCTTCCCTCCCTCCACACCCTCCACTCCCGCCGCCGCTGGAGGATGCCGCCGGGCTAAGCCCGCGCGGCAGACGGCGGTGGCGGGCCTTCTCCTCCACGCGTGGCCAGGGACGGTGAGGCTCTCCTTCAAGCGCGGTGGGGATCTCCGGCTGGAGCAGCGCGTCGGCCCTCGACGGCGCGGTCCTCTGGCGGAGGTGAACGCCAGGGCGGTGGCCCTGGAACCACTGGGTGCCTGGGTGGCCGGGTACACTTTGTAATTGTTTCCTGTTGATCGTACAGATCATAGATCCAAGCTCATGATTAGATATTGGAAGGAGGCTTGGAACTGATGATCACCTATCGGAACTTCTGTTATCTCCTAACCTTCCTTCATATTTACACACTACCAACTAATAGGGGATCTCTAAAAATTGGACCCAGAACATGCACATGATGATCAATAAAGTTCCTAATTTACCCGCAAAAAAAAAAGTTGGTGTGTCTCCATCCATATGCAGGGCAGGTAAAACCAGCGCCAAAGTTGAACCACATAAGTGCATTCACACTTTGAATGAGGTCAGTGGAGATGTATAGGGTCAGAAGGAAACAAGACCACACGGAAACAACTTCATTGACTTCCCAAGCGAGGTACGCATATACCACTTAATCAGGGTGAAACCTTTGACAGATTCTACTTAAGATCCCCAACTTAATCTATACATGTACAACTCTGATGGACAACTTCTCTCTTAATCCTTCTTGTTACTTTATACTACCTCCATTTTAATAGATGGCTTCAAGTTTTAGTTATCTTTATACTCCCTCCATTTCAAAATAATTGAAGTTCTAATATAGTCCTAAGTCAAGCTTCTCTTAGTTTGTCATGATTTTTTTTAAAAAAACTGTCAATATTTATAACAGCGAGTCTATATAGTAAATCAATGTATGATGAATCCAATAAAACTAAATAGGTGCTGTAGATGTTCATCTATTTTTCTATGAATTCGGTATAACTTGAAGTATTGAAGACTTTGGACAAAATGTGGCCGGCACCTCGAATTCAAACAAGAAAAGGTATTCACCATCAGCGTAGCTAGTCGTTCAATAAACTGAATAAATATTGATGCTTTGCATGTGGAATACATACAATTTCACTTGAACTGTTGGCGTGCTTATTGATCCCCAAAAAAATATCATCTCCCCAGTACAAGCACGATGCATGTTTTTCAACAAACTGATAGCATGCACCATCACCACAGAGTACCAGACGCAAAAGGAAACGAAGAATCTTAGATTAGTAAACGACTATACGTGCTGATGACTGGTAGCGTTGAAAACTGTCGAGATAGGTCTCTTTCCGATGTTGGCGACAAGAGAATATGGCCACACTTCAGGACCGAGTGTCAACCTAGTCGTCGCCGGAGGACTTATACTGTACTCTTAGTAGATTTCAGCCATTCATTCTAGCAGATCCAAATTCGTACACTTGAACCGAGTCAAAGTTTTCGGTGCAGATGAGACGCAAGTGAGTGGACGTGAGGCTGTTGTGTCACACTCAGGAACCAGCTGTGTATAGTAATACCCAGCTCACACTCACTAACTCACACTTCACAGCTCGAGCTCAAACACACCACCACACCAGCGCAGGTGCGCCATTATCTCAATCTTGCATAGACAGCTACCAGAGGTGCACCATTCTCGCCATCTCCTTAACCATCATGTATTTTCGCTGATTATTGTCTTTCCTGTTAGACATTGCTGTTCAGTTTACACGATCATTTTGTCATATGCACTCATAGTTACCTCGTATGTAGTGAGATTCGGCAAATCATCAGCTACACGCAGTCACGCAGCTCTTGACAGCTACGCCCCGCGTCGCTCTCGCCAAGGGCGATTTCGGGGCGATCCGCAAACCCTAACCGAGCGCCGCCACTCTCCTCCGTCAACCGCGCCGCCGCCGGAGGAAGCCGCCGGGCGAAGCCCGCGCGGCCGACGGCGGCGGCGGGGCGTCTCCTTGCAGCTCGCCGGGGCCTCTTGGCGGGTGGCCTCGACGGGAATCGGCCCTTCGCTACCCCTACTTCGACTCTCCCATGCCATGGCGGCGGCGGGCTTCGGCGGGCGGTGGCGAGGCTGGGCGAGCGGTGGCAGATCGCGTGGAGGACGATGAGGGGCGGCGGTGCTATGGCGCTGCGTGTGGAATCGGCGTGGCGGCGTGCTCCCTGCCCTGGCTGGGCGACGATGGCGTGCCATCCGTGTCCAGTCTGGGCCGGCGGTCGGGCGCTGCTCTGCTAGCGCACAGGAGTGGAGGCCGGTGTCGAGCTCCTACGGTGCCGACGCACTCACGACGGACGGAACCGTCTGGGCTCGACCTGGCTGATGGCGACGTGGCTCTGTCCGGGCCTGCTGGGCCGACAGGCCATGGCTGTTGATGCGCGGGTGTCTGCATGCAGGCGTCAAGCGCTGCCTCTGTCTATCGTGCGGAAGCGCTGGGGGCTTGAGCATTGAACTTGCTTGGCCCGATCTGGGTCTATTTGGGATTGATCCCAGCAGGTTCAGCAGCCTGGCTCACACACTTTGCATGACACTGAGGTACTAGCGGTGGGCGTCGCCTTGTCGTTCTTCTCGACTTCCGACGAGTGGCGTGGGGGCTACTTGCTTGGTTTAAAATAAAGGTGGTCGTTCTAGGATTCCTCTTGTGCCAAGTTGTAGATCGACCGGATGCCTGTCCTCATCGATCTGATTGAAATGGCGTGTTCCGGAATGCTTTGCCGGCGAGCTCCACTGGACACATCATGCCTGGAGACTGCTGGTTCGAAATGGATTCGGTCATGCGTACCTGTGTTTTTCTCTGGCCGTTTGGTTTCAGAGGGAGCGCTTCGAAGCTCTGCTGGCTGTTAATATCATGGAGCACGTCCTCGTTCCATGGTGCTAGCGGAGAATGTCATGGATACTGAGATCTGAGGATTAGCAATGGTGGATTGAGTCTACGCAACAACGAGGAATTGGCTTGGTGATTTGTGACTTGAAGCAGCAATATGCAAGTGGGGGCGACTGCACAGGAGAGGTTCAAAGTCTTACCTTTCAGGATGAAAATCCAAGGTCTGACCTTAATTGGTTGTACCTGGCAATGATCTTATTGAAGGTATTGTTTTGAGAGCGCAGACTTTCTTCAGGGTGAAAACTTAAGATCTTTGATCGGGCGACGGCGGTATTTGTGCTCTGTTCCCTTTTTGAAGGCGTCGCTTATGGAGAAGCTAGACTTCTGGTGCTGTTTTGGTGGTGTTTAGTGTTGCTGTTACAAGGAATAGATCGCTGTAGCGGAGCTTTTCTTTTTTATAATTCTTCTCTTTTTTTTGGCTGTGTGCATCCGTAATGCCGCTAGGGCAATACGTTGTTGCAGAGGCTGGGTGTAATTGGTATCTCCGATTAATATATGCTCTTTATCAAAAAAAAAATGTAGTGAGATTCCATGGCGGATTCCATTGTGCCCCGGACGCTACATCGCCTGGTTCTCTCCTCTGTCCTGCTGCTGCTTCTTCTCCTTACCATCGTCAGGCAAACCGACGGCCGCGCCACGCCGCCAGGTCGAGGCACTTCGCTGAGTGCTCAGGCCGCCGCGCTTCTCCGCTGGAAATCATCCGTCAGGTACTCCTCCAAGCACCACCAGCTCGGAACCTGGAGAGACGGCGACGGCGCCACGAATCCGTGCAACTGGACCGGCATCACCTGCGGCGACACTCCGTCAACGGCGAAGGTCATCAGAGGTATCTCCCTTCCCGGTGCCGGCATCACAGGGCGGCTGGACGCGCTGACATTCCAGTCACTCCCTTACCTCGTCGACCTTGACCTCAGTGACAACGATCTTCTCACCGGTGCCATCCCTCCTGTTATCAGCTCGCTTTCCATGCTTTCAAGCCTCAACCTCTCCGTTAGCCAGCTCGGCGGGCACATACCTGCGTCAATCGGCAACCTCGGGAGGCTCACACAAATAGACCTCTCCATGAACAATCTCACTGGCCCAATCCCTCCTGCCTTGGGTAATCTCTCAAGACTTGCTATTCTTTATCTAGGCAATAACAGGCTCTCAGGTAGCATCCCATGGCAGCTTGGACAGCTCCGGAACCTGAGGGAGATGGATTTGGCCTTGAATGTCCTTTCTGGGCAAATACCTTCCACCCTTGCGAATCTAACGAGCCTCAACTATCTTGGTCTTTCTCAAAATCGTCTGTCAGGACCCATACCTGCAGAGCTAGGACAAGTCCAAACCCTGCAAGGACTATACTTGCAAAATAACAGCCTCGACGGCACAATTCCGCCCTCCCTTGGAAACCTCACGATGCTCATGTTCTTGTACATATATATGAACCAGCTCACTGGTCCGATCCCGATAGAGCTTGGGATGCTCTCGAGCTTGACTCAGTTGGACTTTTCAGAGAACCGTTTGAGCGGCTCAATTTCTCCTACTGTTGTGGCAAATCTTACTTCGTTGACGTATTTTTCTCTTTATGGTAACCTGATAACTGGATCCATCCCTCATGAGTTTGGAAATCTCGTGAATCTGGAAGTGCTCGACATCTCGATGAATTCTGTAGCTGGGTCAGTGCCACCAAGTATTGGGAACATGTCTTCACTCAGAGAAATTCAAATGGCAAGAAATAATCTCTCTGGGAAATTGCCGGCTGAGATCGGGAAGCTACAAAATCTTGGAAGGCTCATACTTTTTACCAATAGGTTGACCGGTAAGATACCACCAGAAATTGGCAAGCTAACCAGCTTGTACTTATTGAATTTAGGATACAATCAACTATCTGGCCCGATTCCTGAGCAAATCGGCCAACTTAGCAATCTCGCGCGTCTTTATTTGTCAAGCAACCTATTGAGTGGTAAAATAACATAAGATTTCAGAAATATTGTGATACTACTGTGAATGTACAGGAAGTCTTCTGTTTAGTTAGGGCCATTTAAATTCCTTGCAAAGGATGCTTGGTCTTACTATGAAGAGTCTCAACAGCAAGCTAGAGTTGCTAATGTTTAAAGTTCTTGCTGATAAATTCAGTAGTGCCGTCCATGTTTGTAAACTTCCATGAAGGCTCTATCCCAAAAGGGATCACAATACATCAGTTGAATTGTTTCTTCACAATAAAAGTTTTTGTCGGACAAAAACAAAGATCTTTGTGGGGACCTTCTTGGTCTATCTCCTTGTGATCTCCCCACGTAGATCATAGGCGAAAGTGTACTGTTTATCGCTACTATTACATTACTAGTTGTTGTAATTGCATTTTTTTTGCTTGCTACAAGAAATAATCTACAAAGTATGATGATATGAGCAAAAGGGATGTGATCTATGTATGGAACTTTGATGGTAGAATGGCATTTTAGTATATCGTCACTACAAGCGACAATTTTGATGAGACGCGTTGCTTTGGAGAGATCATATTGTACTGCTTGTAAAGCCGAACTTCAAGTTGAACAAGTGGTTGCAGTAAAGAAACTCCACGCGGGAAATGACGAGGCGCATGATGAAGAAAGGTTCCAGGATGAAGTAGAAATGTTAACAAAAATTTGGCAACACAGCATAGTCAAGTTGTATGGATATACACAGTAGTATTCATTCTCTCTCAAGTCGTACCCCTTTGTCCCCGCGTCGCTCCTTGGGGGGCGACTCAGGAGAACCCTAGGCGCTGCCGCCCTTCCCTCCCTCCACACCCTCCACTCCCGCCGCCGCTGGAGGATGCCGCCGGGCTAAGCCCGCGCGGCAGACGGCGGTGGCGGGCCTTCTCCTCCACGCGTGGCCAGGGACGGTGAGGCTCTCCTTCAAGCGCGGTGGGGATCTCCGGCTGGAGCAGCGCGTCGGCCCTCGACGGCGCGGTCCTCTGGCGGAGGTGAACGCCAGGGCGGTGGCCCTAGAACCACTGGGTGCCTGGGTGGCCGGGTACACTTTGTAATTGTTTCCTGTTGATCGTACAGATCATAGATCCAAGCTCATGATTAGATATTGGAAGGAGGCTTGGAACTGATGATCACCTATCTGAACTTCTGTTATCTCCTAACCTTCCTTCATATTTACACACTACCAACTAATAGGGGATCTCTAAAAATTGGACCCAGAACATGCACATGATAAGTTGGTGTGTCTCCATCCATATGCAGGATAGGTAAAACCAGCGCCAAAGTTGAACCACATAAGTGCATTCACACTTTGAATGAGGTCAGTGGAGATGTATAGGGTCAGAAGGAAACAAGATGACACGGAAACAACTTCATTGACTTCCCAGTGCCCAAGTGAGGTACGCATATACCACTTAATCAGGGTGAAACCTTTGACAGATTCTACTTAAAATCCCCAACTTAATTCATACATGTACAACTCTGATGGACAACTTCTCTCTTAATCCTTCTTGTTACTTTATACTCCCTCCATTTTAATAGATGGCTTCAAGTTTTAGTTATCTTTATACTCCCTCCATTTCAAAATAATTGAAGTTCTAATATAGTCCTAAGTCAAGCTTCTCTTAGTTTGTCATGATTTTTTTTAAAAAAACTGTCAATATTTATAACAGCGAGTCTATATAGTAAATCAATGTATGATGAATCCAATAAAACTAAATAGGTGCTGTAGATGTTCATCTATTTTTCTATGAATTCGGTATAACTTGAAGTATTGAAGACTTTGGACAAAATGTGGCCGGCACCTCGAATTCAAACAAGAA
This sequence comes from Dactylis glomerata, assembly GCA_007115705.1. Lineage (NCBI taxonomy): Eukaryota > Viridiplantae > Streptophyta > Magnoliopsida > Poales > Poaceae > Dactylis > Dactylis glomerata. The sequence continues at coordinate 5,097,217 of QXEO01000312.1, read as the reverse complement.
AAGGTATTCACCATCAGCGTAGCTAGTCGTTCAATAAACTGAATAAATATTGATGCTTTGCATGTGGAATACATACAATTTCACTTGAACTGTTGGCGTGCTTATTGATCCCCAAAAAAATATCATCTCCCCAGTACAAGCACGATGTATGTTTTTCAACAAACTGATAGCATGCACCATCACCACAGAGTACCAGACGCAAAAGGAAACGAAGAATCTTAGATTAGTAAACGACTATACGTGCTGATGACTGGTAGCGTTGAAAACTGTCGAGATAGGTCTCTTTCCGATGTTGGCGACAAGAGAATATGGCCACACTTCAGGACCGAGTGTCAACCTAGTCGTCGCCGGAGGACTTATACTGTACTCTTAGTAGATTTCAGCCATTCATTCTAGCAGATCCAAATTCGTACACTTGAACCGAGTCAAAGTTTTCGGTGCAGATGAGACGCAAGTGAGTGGACGTGAGGCTGTTGTGTCACACTCAGGAACCAGCTGTGTATAGTAATACCCAGCTCACACTCACTAACTCACACTTCACAGCTCGAGCTCAAACACACCACCACACCAGCGCAGGTGCGCCATTATCTCAATCTTGCATAGACAGCTACCAGAGGTGCACCATTCTCGCCATCTCCTTAACCATCATGTATTTTCGCTGATTATTGTCTTTCCTGTTAGACATTGCTGTTCAGTTTACACGATCATTTTGTCATATGCACTCATAGTTACCTCGTATGTAGTGAGATTCGGCAAATCATCAGCTACACGCAGTCACGCAGCTCTTGACAGCTACGCCCCGCGTCGCTCTCGCCAAGGGCGATTTCGGGGCGATCCGCAAACCCTAACCGAGCGCCGCCACTCTCCTCCGTCAACCGCGCCGCCGCCGGAGGAAGCCGCCGGGCGAAGCCCGCGCGGCCGACGGCGGCGGCGGGGCGTCTCCTTGCAGCTCGCCGGGGCCTCTTGGCGGGTGGCCTCGACGGGAATCGGCCCTTCGCTACCCCTACTTCGACTCTCCCATGCCATGGCGGCGGCGGGCTTCGGCGGGCGGTGGCGAGGCTGGGCGAGCGGTGGCAGATCGCGTGGAGGACGATGAGGGGCGGCGGTGCTATGGCGCTGCGTGTGGAATCGGCGTGGCGGCGTGCTCCCTGCCCTGGCTGGGCGACGATGGTGTGCCATCCGTGTCCAGTCTGGGCCGGCGGTCGGGCGCTGCTCTGCTAGCGCACAGGAGTGGAGGCCGGTGTCGAGCTCCTACGGTGCCGACGCACTCACGACGGACGGAACCGTCTGGGCTCGACCTGGCTGATGGCGACGTGGCTCTGTCCGGGCCTGCTGGGCCGACAGGCCATGGCTGTTGATGCGCGGGTGTCTGCATGCAGGCGTCAAGCGCTGCCTCTGTCTATCGTGCGGAAGCGCTGGGGGCTTGAGCATTGAACTTGCTTGGCCCGATCTGGGTCTATTTGGGATTGATCCCAGCAGGTTCAGCAGCCTGGCTCACACACTTTGCATGACACTGAGGTACTAGCGGTGGGCGTCGCCTTGTCGTTCTTCTCGACTTCCGACGAGTGGCGTGGGGGCTACTTGCTTGGTTTAAAATAAAGGTGGTCGTTCTAGGATTCCTCTTGTGCCAAGTTGTAGATCGACCGGATGCCTGTCCTCATCGATCTGATTGAAATGGCGTGTTCCGGAATGCTTTGCCGGCGAGCTCCACTGGACACATCATGCCTGGAGACTGCTGGTTCGAAATGGATTCGGTCATGCGTACCTGTGTTTTTCTCTGGCCGTTTGGTTTCAGAGGGAGCGCTTCGAAGCTCTGCTGGCTGTTAATATCATGGAGCACGTCCTCGTTCCATGGTGCTAGCGGAGAATGTCATGGATACTGAGATCTGAGGATTAGCAATGGTGGATTGAGTCTACGCAACAACGAGGAATTGGCTTGGTGATTTGTGACTTGAAGCAGCAATATGCAAGTGGGGGCGACTGCACAGGAGAGGTTCAAAGTCTTACCTTTCAGGATGAAAATCCAAGGTCTGACCTTAATTGGTTGTACCTGGCAATGATCTTATTGAAGGTATTGTTTTGAGAGCGCAGACTTTCTTCAGGGTGAAAACTTAAGATCTTTGATCGGGCGACGGCGGTATTTGTGCTCTGTTCCCTTTTTGAAGGCGTCGCTTATGGAGAAGCTAGACTTCTGGTGCTGTTTTGGTGGTGTTTAGTGTTGCTGTTACAAGGAATAGATCGCTGTAGCGGAGCTTTTCTTTTTTATAATTCTTCTCTTTTTTTTGGCTGTGTGCATCCGTAATGCCGCTAGGGCAATACGTTGTTGCAGAGGCTGGGTGTAATTGGTATCTCCGATTAATATATGCTCTTTATCAAAAAAAAAATGTAGTGAGATTCCATGGCGGATTCCATTGTGCCCCGGACGCTACATCGCCTGGTTCTCTCCTCTGTCCTGCTGCTGCTTCTTCTCCTTACCATCGTCAGGCAAACCGACGGCCGCGCCACGCCGCCAGGTCGAGGCACTTCGCTGAGTGCTCAGGCCGCCGCGCTTCTCCGCTGGAAATCATCCGTCAGGTACTCCTCCAAGCACCACCAGCTCGGAACCTGGAGAGACGGCGACGGCGCCACGAATCCGTGCAACTGGACCGGCATCACCTGCGGCGACACTCCGTCAACGGCGAAGGTCATCAGAGGTATCTCCCTTCCCGGTGCCGGCATCACAGGGCGGCTGGACGCGCTGACATTCCAGTCACTCCCTTACCTCGTCGACCTTGACCTCAGTGACAACGATCTTCTCACCGGTGCCATCCCTCCTGTTATCAGCTCGCTTTCCATGCTTTCAAGCCTCAACCTCTCCGTTAGCCAGCTCGGCGGGCACATACCTGCGTCAATCGGCAACCTCGGGAGGCTCACACAAATAGACCTCTCCATGAACAATCTCACTGGCCCAATCCCTCCTGCCTTGGGTAATCTCTCAAGACTTGCTATTCTTTATCTAGGCAATAACAGGCTCTCAGGTAGCATCCCATGGCAGCTTGGACAGCTCCGGAACCTGAGGGAGATGGATTTGGCCTTGAATGTCCTTTCTGGGCAAATACCTTCCACCCTTGCGAATCTAACGAGCCTCAACTATCTTGGTCTTTCTCAAAATCGTCTGTCAGGACCCATACCTGCAGAGCTAGGACAAGTCCAAACCCTGCAAGGACTATACTTGCAAAATAACAGCCTCGACGGCACAATTCCGCCCTCCCTTGGAAACCTCACGATGCTCATGTTCTTGTACATATATATGAACCAGCTCACTGGTCCGATCCCGATAGAGCTTGGGATGCTCTCGAGCTTGACTCAGTTGGACTTTTCAGAGAACCGTTTGAGCGGCTCAATTTCTCCTACTGTTGTGGCAAATCTTACTTCGTTGACGTATTTTTCTCTTTATGGTAACCTGATAACTGGATCCATCCCTCATGAGTTTGGAAATCTCGTGAATCTGGAAGTGCTCGACATCTCGATGAATTCTGTAGCTGGGTCAGTGCCACCAAGTATTGGGAACATGTCTTCACTCAGAGAAATTCAAATGGCAAGAAATAATCTCTCTGGGAAATTGCCGGCTGAGATCGGGAAGCTACAAAATCTTGGAAGGCTCATACTTTTTACCAATAGGTTGACCGGTAAGATACCACCAGAAATTGGCAAGCTAACCAGCTTGTACTTATTGAATTTAGGATACAATCAACTATCTGGCCCGATTCCTGAGCAAATCGGCCAACTTAGCAATCTCGCGCGTCTTTATTTGTCAAGCAACCTATTGAGTGGTAAAATAACATAAGATTTCAGAAATATTGTGATACTACTGTGAATGTACAGGAAGTCTTCTGTTTAGTTAGGGCCATTTAAATTCCTTGCAAAGGATGCTTGGTCTTACTATGAAGAGTCTCAACAGCAAGCTAGAGTTGCTAATGTTTAAAGTTCTTGCTGATAAATTCAGTAGTGCCGTCCATGTTTGTAAACTTCCATGAAGGCTCTATCCCAAAAGGGATCACAATACATCAGTTGAATTGTTTCTTCACAATAAAAGTTTTTGTCGGACAAAAACAAAGATCTTTGTGGGGACCTTCTTGGTCTATCTCCTTGTGATCTCCCCACGTAGATCATAGGCGAAAGTGTACTGTTTATCGCTACTATTACATTACTAGTTGTTGTAATTGCATTTTTTTTGCTTGCTACAAGAAATAATCTACAAAGTATGATGATATGAGCAAAAGGGATGTGATCTATGTATGGAACTTTGATGGTAGAATGGCATTTTAGTATATCGTCACTACAAGCGACAATTTTGATGAGACGCGTTGCTTTGGAGAGATCATATTGTACTGCTTGTAAAGCCGAACTTCAAGTTGAACAAGTGGTTGCAGTAAAGAAACTCCACGCGGGAAATGACGAGGCGCATGATGAAGAAAGGTTCCAGGATGAAGTAGAAATGTTAACAAAAATTTGGCAACATAGCATAGTCAAGTTGTATGGATATACACAGTAGTATTCATTCTCTCTCAAGTCGTACCCCTTTGTCCCCGCGTCGCTCCTTGGGGGGCGACTCAGGAGAACCCTAGGCGCTGCCGCCCTTCCCTCCCTCCACACCCTCCACTCCCGCCGCCGCTGGAGGATGCCGCCGGGCTAAGCCCGCGCGGCAGACGGCGGTGGCGGGCCTTCTCCTCCACGCGTGGCCAGGGACGGTGAGGCTCTCCTTCAAGCGCGGTGGGGATCTCCGGCTGGAGCAGCGCGTCGGCCCTCGACGGCGCGGTCCTCTGGCGGAGGTGAACGCCAGGGCGGTGGCCCTGGAACCACTGGGTGCCTGGGTGGCCGGGTACACTTTGTAATTGTTTCCTGTTGATCGTACAGATCATAGATCCAAGCTCATGATTAGATATTGGAAGGAGGCTTGGAACTGATGATCACCTATCGGAACTTCTGTTATCTCCTAACCTTCCTTCATATTTACACACTACCAACTAATAGGGGATCTCTAAAAATTGGACCCAGAACATGCACATGATGATCAATAAAGTTCCTAATTTACCCGCAAAAAAAAAAGTTGGTGTGTCTCCATCCATATGCAGGGCAGGTAAAACCAGCGCCAAAGTTGAACCACATAAGTGCATTCACACTTTGAATGAGGTCAGTGGAGATGTATAGGGTCAGAAGGAAACAAGACCACACGGAAACAACTTCATTGACTTCCCAAGCGAGGTACGCATATACCACTTAATCAGGGTGAAACCTTTGACAGATTCTACTTAAGATCCCCAACTTAATCTATACATGTACAACTCTGATGGACAACTTCTCTCTTAATCCTTCTTGTTACTTTATACTACCTCCATTTTAATAGATGGCTTCAAGTTTTAGTTATCTTTATACTCCCTCCATTTCAAAATAATTGAAGTTCTAATATAGTCCTAAGTCAAGCTTCTCTTAGTTTGTCATGATTTTTTTTAAAAAAACTGTCAATATTTATAACAGCGAGTCTATATAGTAAATCAATGTATGATGAATCCAATAAAACTAAATAGGTGCTGTAGATGTTCATCTATTTTTCTATGAATTCGGTATAACTTGAAGTATTGAAGACTTTGGACAAAATGTGGCCGGCACCTCGAATTCAAACAAGAAAAGGTATTCACCATCAGCGTAGCTAGTCGTTCAATAAACTGAATAAATATTGATGCTTTGCATGTGGAATACATACAATTTCACTTGAACTGTTGGCGTGCTTATTGATCCCCAAAAAAATATCATCTCCCCAGTACAAGCACGATGCATGTTTTTCAACAAACTGATAGCATGCACCATCACCACAGAGTACCAGACGCAAAAGGAAACGAAGAATCTTAGATTAGTAAACGACTATACGTGCTGATGACTGGTAGCGTTGAAAACTGTCGAGATAGGTCTCTTTCCGATGTTGGCGACAAGAGAATATGGCCACACTTCAGGACCGAGTGTCAACCTAGTCGTCGCCGGAGGACTTATACTGTACTCTTAGTAGATTTCAGCCATTCATTCTAGCAGATCCAAATTCGTACACTTGAACCGAGTCAAAGTTTTCGGTGCAGATGAGACGCAAGTGAGTGGACGTGAGGCTGTTGTGTCACACTCAGGAACCAGCTGTGTATAGTAATACCCAGCTCACACTCACTAACTCACACTTCACAGCTCGAGCTCAAACACACCACCACACCAGCGCAGGTGCGCCATTATCTCAATCTTGCATAGACAGCTACCAGAGGTGCACCATTCTCGCCATCTCCTTAACCATCATGTATTTTCGCTGATTATTGTCTTTCCTGTTAGACATTGCTGTTCAGTTTACACGATCATTTTGTCATATGCACTCATAGTTACCTCGTATGTAGTGAGATTCGGCAAATCATCAGCTACACGCAGTCACGCAGCTCTTGACAGCTACGCCCCGCGTCGCTCTCGCCAAGGGCGATTTCGGGGCGATCCGCAAACCCTAACCGAGCGCCGCCACTCTCCTCCGTCAACCGCGCCGCCGCCGGAGGAAGCCGCCGGGCGAAGCCCGCGCGGCCGACGGCGGCGGCGGGGCGTCTCCTTGCAGCTCGCCGGGGCCTCTTGGCGGGTGGCCTCGACGGGAATCGGCCCTTCGCTACCCCTACTTCGACTCTCCCATGCCATGGCGGCGGCGGGCTTCGGCGGGCGGTGGCGAGGCTGGGCGAGCGGTGGCAGATCGCGTGGAGGACGATGAGGGGCGGCGGTGCTATGGCGCTGCGTGTGGAATCGGCGTGGCGGCGTGCTCCCTGCCCTGGCTGGGCGACGATGGCGTGCCATCCGTGTCCAGTCTGGGCCGGCGGTCGGGCGCTGCTCTGCTAGCGCACAGGAGTGGAGGCCGGTGTCGAGCTCCTACGGTGCCGACGCACTCACGACGGACGGAACCGTCTGGGCTCGACCTGGCTGATGGCGACGTGGCTCTGTCCGGGCCTGCTGGGCCGACAGGCCATGGCTGTTGATGCGCGGGTGTCTGCATGCAGGCGTCAAGCGCTGCCTCTGTCTATCGTGCGGAAGCGCTGGGGGCTTGAGCATTGAACTTGCTTGGCCCGATCTGGGTCTATTTGGGATTGATCCCAGCAGGTTCAGCAGCCTGGCTCACACACTTTGCATGACACTGAGGTACTAGCGGTGGGCGTCGCCTTGTCGTTCTTCTCGACTTCCGACGAGTGGCGTGGGGGCTACTTGCTTGGTTTAAAATAAAGGTGGTCGTTCTAGGATTCCTCTTGTGCCAAGTTGTAGATCGACCGGATGCCTGTCCTCATCGATCTGATTGAAATGGCGTGTTCCGGAATGCTTTGCCGGCGAGCTCCACTGGACACATCATGCCTGGAGACTGCTGGTTCGAAATGGATTCGGTCATGCGTACCTGTGTTTTTCTCTGGCCGTTTGGTTTCAGAGGGAGCGCTTCGAAGCTCTGCTGGCTGTTAATATCATGGAGCACGTCCTCGTTCCATGGTGCTAGCGGAGAATGTCATGGATACTGAGATCTGAGGATTAGCAATGGTGGATTGAGTCTACGCAACAACGAGGAATTGGCTTGGTGATTTGTGACTTGAAGCAGCAATATGCAAGTGGGGGCGACTGCACAGGAGAGGTTCAAAGTCTTACCTTTCAGGATGAAAATCCAAGGTCTGACCTTAATTGGTTGTACCTGGCAATGATCTTATTGAAGGTATTGTTTTGAGAGCGCAGACTTTCTTCAGGGTGAAAACTTAAGATCTTTGATCGGGCGACGGCGGTATTTGTGCTATGTTCCCTTTTTGAAGGCGTCGCTTATGGAGAAGCTAGACTTCTGGTGCTGTTTTGGTGGTGTTTAGTGTTGCTGTTACAAGGAATAGATCGCTGTAGCGGAGCTTTTCTTTTTTATAATTCTTCTCTTTTTTTTGGCTGTGTGCATCCGTAATGCCGCTAGGGCAATACGTTGTTGCAGAGGCTGGGTGTAATTGGTATCTCCGATTAATATATGCTCTTTATCAAAAAAAAAATGTAGTGAGATTCCATGGCGGATTCCATTGTGCCCCGGACGCTACATCGCCTGGTTCTCTCCTCTGTCCTGCTGCTGCTTCTTCTCCTTACCATCGTCAGGCAAACCGACGGCCGCGCCACGCCGCCAGGTCGAGGCACTTCGCTGAGTGCTCAGGCCGCCGCGCTTCTCCGCTGGAAATCATCCGTCAGGTACTCCTCCAAGCACCACCAGCTCGGAACCTGGAGAGACGGCGACGGCGCCACGAATCCGTGCAACTGGACCGGCATCACCTGCGGCGACACTCCGTCAACGGCGAAGGTCATCAGAGGTATCTCCCTTCCCGGTGCCGGCATCACAGGGCGGCTGGACGCGCTGACATTCCAGTCACTCCCTTACCTCGTCGACCTTGACCTCAGTGACAACGATCTTCTCACCGGTGCCATCCCTCCTGTTATCAGCTCGCTTTCCATGCTTTCAAGCCTCAACCTCTCCGTTAGCCAGCTCGGCGGGCACATACCTGCGTCAATCGGCAACCTCGGGAGGCTCACACAAATAGACCTCTCCATGAACAATCTCACTGGCCCAATCCCTCCTGCCTTGGGTAATCTCTCAAGACTTGCTATTCTTTATCTAGGCAATAACATGCTCTCAGGTAGCATCCCATGGCAGCTTGGACAGCTCCGGAACCTGAGGGAGATGGATTTGGCCTTGAATGTCCTTTCTGGGCAAATACCTTCCACCCTTGCGAATCTAACGAGCCTCAACTATCTTGGTCTTTCTCAAAATCGTCTGTCAGGACCCATACCTGCAGAGCTAGGACAAGTCCAAACCCTGCAAGGACTATACTTGCAAAATAACAGCCTCGACGGCACAATTCCGCCCTCCCTTGGAAACCTCACGATGCTCATGTTCTTGTACATATATATGAACCAGCTCACTGGTCCGATCCCGATAGAGCTTGGGATGCTCTCGAGCTTGACTCAGTTGGACTTTTCAGAGAACCGTTTGAGCGGCTCAATTTCTCCTACTGTTGTGGCAAATCTTACTTCGTTGACGTATTTTTCTCTTTATGGTAACCTGATAACTGGATCCATCCCTCATGAGTTTGGAAATCTCGTGAATCTGGAAGTGCTCGACATCTCGATGAATTCTGTAGCTGGGTCAGTGCCACCAAGTATTGGGAACATGTCTTCACTCAGAGAAATTCAAATGGCAAGAAATAATCTCTCTGGGAAATTGCCGGCTGAGATCGGGAAGCTACAAAATCTTGGAAGGCTCATACTTTTTACCAATAGGTTGACCGGTAAGATACCACCAGAAATTGGCAAGCTAACCAGCTTGTACTTATTGAATTTAGGATACAATCAACTATCTGGCCCGATTCCTGAGCAAATCGGCCAACTTAGCAATCTCGCGCGTCTTTATTTGTCAAGCAACCTATTGAGTGGTAAAATAACATAAGATTTCAGAAATATTGTGATACTACTGTGAATGTACAGGAAGTCTTCTGTTTAGTTAGGGCCATTTAAATTCCTTGCAAAGGATGCTTGGTCTTACTATGAAGAGTCTCAACAGCAAGCTAGAGTTGCTAATGTTTAAAGTTCTTGCTGATAAATTCAGTAGTGCCGTCCATGTTTGTAAACTTCCATGAAGGCTCTATCCCAAAAGGGATCACAATACATCAGTTGAATTGTTTCTTCACAATAAAAGTTTTTGTCGGACAAAAACAAAGATCTTTGTGGGGACCTTCTTGGTCTATCTCCTTGTGATCTCCCCACGTAGATCATAGGCGAAAGTGTACTGTTTATCGCTACTATTACATTACTAGTTGTTGTAATTGCATTTTTTTTGCTTGCTACAAGAAATAATCTACAAAGTATGATGATATGAGCAAAAGGGATGTGATCTATGTATGGAACTTTGATGGTAGAATGGCATTTTAGTATATCGTCACTACAAGCGACAATTTTGATGAGACGCGTTGCTTTGGAGAGATCATATTGTACTGCTTGTAAAGCCGAACTTCAAGTTGAACAAGTGGTTGCAGTAAAGAAACTCCACGCGGGAAATGACGAGGCGCATGATGAAGAAAGGTTCCAGGATGAAGTAGAAATGTTAACAAAAATTTGGCAACACAGCATAGTCAAGTTGTATGGATATACACAGTAGTATTCATTCTCTCTCAAGTCGTACCCCTTTGTCCCCGCGTCGCTCCTTGGGGGGCGACTCAGGAGAACCCTAGGCGCTGCCGCCCTTCCCTCCCTCCACACCCTCCACTCCCGCCGCCGCTGGAGGATGCCGCCGGGCTAAGCCCGCGCGGCAGACGGCGGTGGCGGGCCTTCTCCTCCACGCGTGGCCAGGGACGGTGAGGCTCTCCTTCAAGCGCGGTGGGGATCTCCGGCTGGAGCAGCGCGTCGGCCCTCGACGGCGCGGTCCTCTGGCGGAGGTGAACGCCAGGGCGGTGGCCCTGGAACCACTGGGTGCCTGGGTGGCCGGGTACACTTTGTAATTGTTTCCTGTTGATCGTACAGATCATAGATCCAAGCTCATGATTAGATATTGGAAGGAGGCTTGGAACTGATGATCACCTATCTGAACTTCTGTTATCTCCTAACCTTCCTTCATATTTACACACTACCAACTAATAGGGGATCTCTAAAAATTGGACCCAGAACATGCACATGATAAGTTGGTGTGTCTCCATCCATATGCAGGATAGGTAAAACCAGCGCCAAAGTTGAACCACATAAGTGCATTCACACTTTGAATGAGGTCAGTGGAGATGTATAGGGTCAGAAGGAAACAAGATGACACGGAAACAACTTCATTGACTTCCCAGTGCCCAAGTGAGGTACGCATATACCACTTAATCAGGGTGAAACCTTTGACAGATTCTACTTAAAATCCCCAACTTAATTCATACATGTACAACTCTGATGGACAACTTCTCTCTTAATCCTTCTTGTTACTTTATACTCCCTCCATTTTAATAGATGGCTTCAAGTTTTAGTTATCTTTATACTCCCTCCATTTCAAAATAATTGAAGTTCTAATATAGTCCTAAGTCAAGCTTCTCTTAGTTTGTCATGATTTTTTTTAAAAAAAACTGTCAATATTTATAACAGCGAGTCTATATAGTAAATCAATGTATGATGAATCCAATAAAACTAAATAGGTGCTGTAGATGTTCATCTATTTTTCTATGAATTCGGTATAACTTGAAGTATTGAAGACTTTGGACAAAATGTGGCCGGCACCTCGAATTCAAACAAGAAAAGGTATTCACCATCAGCGTAGCTAGTCGTTCAATAAACTGAATAAATATTGATGCTTTGCATGTGGAATACATACAATTTCACTTGAACTGTTGGCGTGCTTATTGATCCCCAAAAAAATATCATCTCCCCAGTACAAGCACGATGTATGTTTTTCAACAAACTGATAGCATGCACCATCACCACAGAGTACCAGACGCAAAAGGAAACGAAGAATCTTAGATTAGTAAACGACTATACGTGCTGATGACTGGTAGCGTTGAAAACTGTCGAGATAGGTCTCTTTCCGATGTTGGCGACAAGAGAATATGGCCACACTTCAGGACCGAGTGTCAACCTAGTCGTCGCCGGAGGACTTATACTGTACTCTTAGTAGATTTCAGCCATTCATTCTAGCAGATCCAAATTCGTACACTTGAACCGAGTCAAAGTTTTCGGTGCAGATGAGACGCAAGTGAGTGGACGTGAGGCTGTTGTGTCACACTCAGGAACCAGCTGTATAGTAATACCCAGCTCACACTTCACAGCTCGAGCTCAAACACACCACCACACCAGCGCAGGTGCGCCATTATCTCAATCTTGCATAGACAGCTACCAGAGGTGCGCCATTCTCTCCATCTCCTTAACCATCATGTCTTTTCGCTGATTATTGTCTTTGTTGTTAGACATTGCTGTTCAGTTTACACGATCATTTTGTCATATGCAGTCATAGTTACCTCGTATGTAGTGAGATTCCATGGCGGATTCCATTGTGCCCCGGATGCTACATCGCCTGGTTCTCTCCTCTGTCCTGCTGCTGCTTCTTCTCCTTACCATTGTCAGGCAAGCCGAGGGCCGCGCCGCGCCAGGTCGAGGCACTTCGTTGAGTGCTCAGGCCGCTGCGCTTCTCCGCTGGAAATCATCCGTCACGTACTCCTCCAAGCACCAGCTCGGAACCTGGAGAGACGCCAACGGCGCCATGAATCCGTGCAACTGGACCGGCATCACCTGCGGCGACACTCCGTCGAGCGGAGGAACCACCACGGCGAAGGTCATCAGAGGTATTTCCCTTCCCGGCGCCGGCATCACAGGGCGGCTGGACGCGCTGACGTTCCAGTCACTCCCTTACCTCGTCGACCTTGACCTCAGTGACAACGATCTTCTCTCCGGTGCCATCCCTCCTGGCATCGGCTCCCTTTCCATGCTTTCAAGCCTCAACCTCTCCGTTAGCCAGCTCGGCGGGCGCATACCTGCGTCAATCGGCAACCTCGGGAGGCTCACACAAATAGACCTCTCCATGAACAATCTCACCGGCCACATCCCTCCTTCCTTGGGTAATCTCTCAAGACTTGCTATTCTTTATCTAGGCGATAATAGGCTCTCAGGTAGCATCCCATGGCAGCTCGGACAGCTCCGAAACCTGAGGGAGATGGATTTGGCCTTGAATGTCCTTTCTGGGCAAATACCTTCCACCCTTGCGAATCTAACGAGCCTCAACTATCTTGGTCTTTCTCAAAATCGTCTGTCAGGACCCATACCTGCAGAGCTAGGACAAGTCCAAACACTGCAAGGACTATACCTGCAAAATAACAGCCTCGGCGGCACAATTCCGCCCTCCCTCGGAAACCTCACAATGCTCATGTTCTTGTACACATATATGAACCAGCTCACTGGCCCGATCCCGGTAGAGCTTGGGATGCTCTCGAGCTTGACTCAGCTGGACTTTTCAAGCAACCGTTTGACCGGCTCAATTCCTTCTAGTGTTGCTGCAAATCTTACTTCGTTGACCTATTTTTCTCTTTTCGATAACCTCATAAGTGGACCCATCCCTCATGAGTTTGGAAATCTCGTGAATCTGGAGCTGCTCGACATCTCGCTGAATTCCGTAGTTGGGTCAGTGCCGCCAAGTATTGGGAACATGTCTTCACTCAGACGAATAAGCATATACAGCAATAATATCTCCGGGGAATTGCCGACCGAGCTTGGAAATTTGGAAAATTTGGAAGAACTTCGACTCCATTTAAACCAGTTGTCCGGTGAAATCCCTCAGGGTTTTGGAAAATTGGTGAGGATGACAGAAATGCGACTATTCACCAATCAGCTATCCGGCCATTTGCCTTCGGCACTCTCCAACCTTAGCAATTTGGTCCTCATTGCAGTGAATGGCAACCATCTGACTGGACGCTTGCCAGATTTTTGCCAGAATAAAAAGCTACAGCTTCTCCATGTTTTTAATAACAATTTGGAAGGTCCCGTCCCTAAAAGTTTGAGGGATTGCAAGTCACTAACATCCCTTGCTATCACTAATAATCAGATTGAGGGAGACATAACTGAAGCATTTGGGGTGTATCCACATCTCACTGATATCAATTTAGCATCAAACAGATTCACTGGCCAGCTCTCACCAAACTGGGGCTCGTGTCAAAACTTGACAAGGATTAACTTTGGAAACAACCTGATAGAAGGAAGCATACCTTCTGAGCTTGGGAAGCTACAAAATCTGAATAGGCTCGAACTGAGTTTCAATAGGCTGATCGGTGAGATACCACCAGAACTATGTAAATTGATCAGCATGTATATGCTGGATTTAAGAAACAATCAACTTTCTGGTCAGATCCCTAAGCAAATCGGTCAACTCAGCAATCTTGAGATTCTTGATTTCTCAAGCAACCTTTTGAGTGGTAAAATACCAGAAGAGATTGGAAGTTGTTTGAAACTACACTCATTAGATATGAATGACAACAACCTGAGTGGAAGTCTTCCTCGTAGTTTGGGCCATTTAGCTTCCCTGCAAAACATGCTTGATCTTAGTATGAATAATCTCAGTGGACTGATACCATCGGAAGTTAGCGAACTACAGATGCTTATCTCTATGAACCTTTCACATAATCAATTCAGTGGTGCCATCCCTGTCTCCATTGCAAGCATGAAAAGCTTGTCAATATTTGATATATCATACAACTTCCTAGAAGGCTCTATCCCTAATGGGATCCACAATGTATCAGCTGAATGGTTTCTCCACAACAAAGGTCTTTGCGGAGACCTTGTTGACATGTCTCCTTGTAGTTTCCCCTCTGTGGATCATAGGCGAAAGCAGCAAATGATTATACTATCAGTCGGTCTTTCTATGTTTGTGGTTACTGTTTCAATAGCAGCATGGGTAATAACCCTTTTTATTTGCCGCAATAAAGTGTCTCCAAAAAATGATATTGTGAGCAAAAGGGATGTATTATCTGTATGGGGCTTCGATGGTAGAATGGCATTTGAGGATATCATTAATGCAACTGACAATTTTGATGAGAAGCATTGCATTGGAGAGGGATCATACGGTAGTGTTTATAAAGCTGAACTTCAAGATGAACAAGTGGTTGCAGTAAAGAAACTCCATGTAGGAGATGAAGAGGCACATGATGAAGAAAGATTCCAGCACGAGATTGAAATGTTAACAAAAATTCGCCAACGCAGCATCGTCAAGCTGTATGGATATTGTTCTCACCCACGGTACCGATTCCTTGTATGCCAGTATATAGAGAGAGGAAATCTAGCTTCTATCTTAAGCAATGAAGAACAAGCAATTGAGTTCCATTGGCAAAGAAGGACAGCTCTGATAAGAGATGTGGCTCAAGCCATCACATACCTCCATCATGATGTTCACCCACCAATAATTCATCGGGACATCACAAGCAGAAACATCTTACTAGATGTTGATTACAGGGCATTTGTCTCGGATTTTGGTATTGCAAGAATGTTAAAACCCGATTCATCAAACTGGAGTGCACTAGCAGGAACATATGGCTACATAGCACCTGGTATGTTTATTCAATTCAATACTATTGTATATCCTATAGTAAATTGTGTTACTTGGAATGCTCTGCACTAACCCATACTCTTAATTCTTGTGTTTCTATGGTGAATGCAGAATTTGCCTACACATCTGTAGTTACAGAGAAGTGTGATGTATATAGCTTTGGTGTCGTCGTGCTTGAGGTGTTGATGGGAAAACATCCAGGAGACATACAGGAACTTCTTTCTTCACTGAACGAAAAATATCTTCCAGAAGATATTTTAGATAATCAACTTCCACAGCCAAAAACTGACGTGGCAAAAGACGTGAAACGGTGTATATCTGTGGCACTTGACTGTCTACTTCCTTCGCCCAAAGAAAGGCCAACTATGCTGAGAGTTTATCAAGATCTAGTCATCTAAAGTAACAAGTTAAATCTTTGCAGATGTATCATCTTGGGCATGTTTAATTCAGAATAAACTTACGATATCTTAGCTCTGCAAAAATAACTGATGCTATTTCTGTTGGGCATCACAGAATAAATGGGTACACTTTGTAATTGTTCCTGTTAATCATACAGATCATAGATCCAAGCTCATGATCAGATATTGGAAGGAGGCTTGAAAATGATGACCACTCTATCATATATGTTCTGCTATCTCAACTTCTGTGATCTCCTAACCTTCCTTCATACATACACACTACCAACTAATAGGGGAATCTCTAAAAATTGGAACCAGAACATGCACATGACAAGTTGGTATGTCTCCATCCATATGCAGGACAGGTAAAATCAACGCCAAGTTGAACCACATAAGTACATTCACACTTAGAATGAGGTCAGTGGAGATGTATAGGGTCAGAAGGAAACAAGATGACACAGAAACAACTTCATTAACTGCCCAGTGCCCAAGTGAGTATACCGCTTAATCAGGGTAAAACCCTTGACAGATTGTACTTAAAAATCCCCAACTTGATCCATATATGCACAACTCTGATGGAAAACTTATCTCTTAATCATTTTTGTTACTCAACGTCCGGACGCATGATGCCCTAGTATGCATACACAAGACCTCACCATACATGGCAATTCATGGCGTGGGAACTCCTAACAATAACATGCAATCAAGGACAATAACATAGACAATCTAAAAATAAAACAACATGTGAATCCATGCAAGAAAAATACAGTACAAAGCAGGAATCCATCGCAATCATGGACGCAGGAAGAACAGCAACTTGGCAAGATGATAAGATGTACTACGGCTGCAAACTTAATAGTGAGTTAGTGACAGAGTAGTGAGCCACCCAAATGCAGTACCTAGAGACGGATTACGAACACAGGCGACAGTATATGTGAGCCATGCACGTGTGTAGAATGAGTGAATGGTAGTGGCAAAACGTGTGCTAAGAGCATCTCCACTCGTCCCCTCTAAAGGCCCCCCAAACGGTATTTGGGGGCGCCGGCGCAGAAAATCTCGCCCAGTCGCGCCCCCCATGCGGTTTTTCCATCCGACGCGACGCATGTTTTCATCCGGCGCACCCGATCCAAACCCTGTCCACGGGGGGGCGACCGGGGGCGCCGGCTGGGCGCGTGGCTCGCCGCGTGGCCCACTTTCAGCGGCACGACCAACGCTTCGTTGTCTCCACTCGTGTCTCCCGCGCCCAGTAATGGTGCTGCAAACGGCAACAGCTTTGCAGCGGCGCAGCGAGCCGACGCGTGAGCACGCGTCGGCGGTAAATGAATGCCATGCCGCGCGCTTCCCGCCACTTCTCGCCCCTTCTCCTTCGTTTTCCCGCCCCGTTTCCGGCTATAAATAGCTCGTCGCCTCGCCGATAGGTTCACATCCTCCAATCGCCGATAGAAAATGCCTCGCCGCCGCTTCACAACCTACGCCATGCTCCCTTGGGGCGGTTCCGGCACGCCACCACCACCACCGCCCCCACCTCCACCGCCGCCGCCGCCGCAGGGCGAGGAGGAGGAGGACTCCGACAAGGAGGAGTTCCTCGCCCAGCTGCCGACGGACGCGGAGGCGGAGGAGGCCGCCGTGGAACAGAGAGCGATCCTAGCGTCGTTCAAGACGCAGCGCCACGACCGAGCGGCGCAGGAGCTCATGGCCGCCGAGAGGAGGGCGGCAGCGGCAAGGCTGGCGGAGGACCATGCTGCCGCCCGCGCCGACGCCCATCGCCGCAGCAGGCTGCGATGGCGAAGGCTGAGCAAGGCCTCTTCCGGGCGGACGTGACCGGAGGGCTCGCGACGGTGGCGGCGGAGCGCCAGCGCCGCGAGCATCAGTACCCTCTCCCCTCCTTCGACGCATCGGCGCAGTGAGAGGTGGAGCGTCGCACCTTCACCTCCTTCCTCGAGGAGGCCGAGCGCGACCGCCGCCAGCGCGCAGCGGAGGAGAACCGTCGCCGCCGCGGGATGGTTTCCGGCCGCCAGTCCGATGATGGAGCTGGGCCATCCAACGCTCCACCGCCACCACCATCGGGCGCATCGGGAGCCGACGCCGCCGGCGGGGACTCCGACGAAGACCACCTCTTTTAGTTTATTTTATATTTCGCCGTATTATGTAAAAACCATCTATATTTCAATGAAATCTATGTAGTTTGCCAAATTTTGTCAGCTTGCGCCGGTCGTCGTTTGGGGGGAGGGGGGCGAGTGGAGATGCTCTAACAGTCTCCAAGAGGACTTCGGTACAATCCACATCTCCGAGAGGATGTTACCTGAGAGCCCATTTCCAGGTAAAATTGTGCTCTGCACTAGTGCATAATCTTAGTTCTTCTGTTCCTGTGTTGGATGCACAATTTTCCTACACATCTCTAGTTACGGAGAAATGTAATGTATATAGCTTTGGTGTTGTGGTGCTTTGGTGTTGCTGCCTTGCTGGGCAAACATCCAGGAGACGTGCAAACAAATTACTTTTCACTGTGCGACCAACCAATTTCTACCGGAAGAAGTTTTGAATAAACAACTTCCACGTCCCAAAACTGAGGAAGCAAAAGACGTGAGACGTATCCCTGTGGCACTTGATTGCCTACTTCCTTCACCCAAAGAAAAGGCCAACTATGGTGAAAGATTATCGAGATCTTGATATCTAAGTTACATGTTAAATTCTTGTAGATGTATCATCTTAGGCTTGTTTAGTTTGAAAAAACTTAGGCTACCTTAGCAGTCCAAGCATCTGCAAACCGAATAACTAAGATTCTTTCCGTTGGGCATCACAGAATAAATAGGAAAATTTGAGAACATACAGATCATAGATCAAAGCTCAATATTATATACTGGAAGGACGCTTGGGAGTGATGATCACTGACAACTATAGGGGATCTCTAAAAATTGGACCCACTTAACTAAGTAATATCTCCAAGAATCGAAATTCTAGCATGGAGTTGGTAAGTTGGTATGTCTCCATCCATATGCAAGACAGGTAGAAAATCAATGCCAAGTTAAACCACATAAGTACATTGCACGTTGGATTAGGTCAGTTAAAATGTGTAAAGGGTCATAAGAAAACAAGATGAGACGCGGAAACAAGTTCACTGACTCCCCAGTGCCCAAGTGAGATGCACAGATACCATTTAATCAGGGTAAAAGCCATGACAGACTGTACTTGCAATCCTCACTTAAACCAGACTTGCACAACTCTGCTGGACAACTTCTCTCTTAATACTTCTTGTTGCTCAATGCTAACGCTAAAATGTTCCTGATATTGCTAACTATTAGTCCAGACTCTTGAAGCCCCAGTACCTCACCATATATGGTGCTACAGGCAATCAAGGACAATAACAGAGTCTAAGCCAGTGAAACAGCCTATTAGTCAATCCAATGCAAGAAAAATAGGATATAAGGCACAATTTTATCACAACAGTGAAGGCACTGGCAACTCAGCAATATGACCATATGTTAACCTCTGACGTTAATAGTGACAGAATCCACAAAAAACAGTAAGTAGAGACTGATTACGAACACAGGCTACACTACAGCATATGATGAATCACGTACAGCGAAAATGAAGTTTACGCACTGAGCATGTCGAAAATCCCGAAAAGCAAACATGGGATGCGATGCAAAACACAGTGATCTGTTCTGGCTCTTGCTTCCTCGATTACAGTATCTCAGGGAAAAATACGGTGCTTCCTAAACAATTTGTGGTGATAAAAGAATGTTAGGAACATAAATAAACCACAATAGTAATAATATCAAACAACATTTGCATGATTCAAATTGTCCGGCAAGTAGATCAGAGATCTTGCTCCTAAAATCGACATAGTCCTCTCATTTTTTAAATGACACGCAGCAGCTGAACGCACCCGAGGGGTAGCCAATCTAGAAGTCATCGTCGTCCTCCTCAGCCATGTGTTTCGCAAGTTCTTCCTCCTGCTGGAGTCTCTCTCGCCTCTTCTCAGCACTCTCTTTTTCCTTGTGAGAATTCGGGGGGAATCTCAGAGCCTTGACTGCCTCGTTGTGCATGTTCAGACAAAATGCAATCCTGGAGTTGAATGCAGCCTGTGGCTCGTTCGTTGAGTACACGTCACCAGTCTCTTTCGACACCACCCAACCATTGGCATGATCAATGGTGGCATCGACTGCCCCATCTCTGATGGCCTTAGCAACAATGCACTCAGCATCAGCAACAGGGTTCCCAGAATCCAACCTCAGTTTCTTGGCAATGTCAGGAAGGGAGATCCGCGAATATGATATGCTGATGTTGCGCAGTCCAGTCCGAATGACATTGTGGCGCAGCCTCACAATCAAATTGGATGTCCTGTCTGCACTGAAAGTGCTTGCAAATTTTTCTGCAACAGCTTTGAACAATTCTAGGTCCCCAACCCGAACAGCCTGGAGATCATACATGAAAAACAATTAAGAATGTACCATGCAGCAGTGCTGTGTTTCTTTTTTAGGAAAGTGAACTTACATTTGTAAGCTCAAAGTATGGTGTCAAAGCCGCCTTCATTCCTTTCTGCATGAAAACAGTTCTCTCTGGTATCTCCCCTAAGAGTAGCCGTACTATTATAGCCCATTTGTTGCACTGAATGCGGAATCCACGAGCTGCAGTGGGTGCTTTTCGTGCAGCTTGCAAGAGGCTTTCTTTAGCATCAGTGTATTCCAGCTGAATTGTTCTTATTTTGCCCAAATAGAACAGATACCGGCAGAACTGTGGTAAAAGTAGAGACGTTAGTACTTGTCTACAATAAGATCTCTACATAAGCAAATGACAGAATCACAATTTCATAGGGTCGATTAACCAGCCTTGGCACAAACAATAAAGGCATATTGCATTTCTAATTCAACTGTAACAACTTAGCATACAAACAGGAGAGCAAATAAACAAATTGATGAATGATGATTACCTGCTGATTGGAATGTGCTTCAAAACGTGGTGCCTTTGACCTAAGTTTTTCTGCCTGGTCGTACAAGTTGTAGTGCAGGTAATTGCGAAGAAGCAGGTTAAGAAGCGTTTCCTGCCATCAGAACCAAAAGTTAACCACATGACTTGACAATATTTAAGTTGTAAGCCTAAAACTGAAGAGTAGGGTCTCAGAACAACCTGGCCAAGCTCATCACGGTGCAAAGTTGCCATCCTGTGCAACCCCAGTAGAGTCCTGCAAAGCACCAATTATATTAGGCACATGAAAGCAGGACCAAAAAGGAAAAGGAGCTTACTAGTTACTCAGAGAAACACGACCGCATACTAAGAATAACAGTTCATGAAATTTGGAAAAACTCACCCACGAATTTCAGCAAGGCTGTTGGTGAGTTCATGGGCATATGAGTAATACGAGTACAGCCTAGAAGCCAAAACATCAACAGTCCTCCTGTTGAGATTCTTCAGACGAGCAATGCTAGCGTTGGCACATGATTTAGCCTGGAGAGAACATCAAATTGGTATGTTTCACAAACGATGACAAAGTGGAGGAAATTCAAAGACGTACCTCATCGTACTTCTTGTGATCAATAAGGAACATCAACACAAGCAAGTAGCAGTATATTTCAATCTCTGGGAGACCATGCTTGATTGAAACTTGAGCTGCTGGAGCTGCAGCATCAACATCCATCTCACTTCCATCTTCCTAAAAAGGGCAACATTACGATGAATATCAAAAACCTCTGAGCAAGAGAAGACTCCGGTTTCGAATTTTTGATGTGTGCAGAATGAAACTGGAACAAGTTTTAACCTCTACGCACCAATTTCAAACCATGAACTACTCAATTTGGGGAGTAACAATCAAGCATCAGAACAGAAGGAACCAGGTTCGACATGAACTTCAATAGTGAAAAGTCAATTGCAAAAAATGAAATTACTCAAATGCTTGTACCGCATAACCATACGGTAACAGTTGCTTTACAACGATTATCTAAATTATGAGTTTCCATTTGCTTCTACAAAATCCAAGATCTACCATGTCATTCACCAAAGCATCAAAACAAAAGGAACCAGGTTCAACATGAACTTCAGTAGTGAAACCCAATTGTATTGCTGTGGCCCCAGATGTGGATGTGGTTGCTTTATTTATAAAGCGGGTCGAAAGCCTGTTTCGTGAAACTCAATGCTTGTACCAGATATGAAATACAGTAGCATTTGCTTAAAAACAACTATCCAGATTATGAGTTCACGTTCACTTCTAAGAAGCCAATCGATCAATAACGATCTACCATGCAATTCAGCAGTCAAGACACATTCAAACAAACAAACAAAGCATGCGATGCTCAAATTCTTCGTGTTGCCATCAGACTCGGGCATAATTGCTACTAGTTGACTCTCGAAAAATCACGCGAGCACTGAAGCTGGAGGCTGAAAATACCTTGGGCAGGAGCGGGGAGAGGCGGGCGAAGGCGTCGGAGGACGTGGGCAGCGCGAAGGCGAGGAAGGCCGCGACGTCGCGGGTGGCCAGGCGGCGGCGGAGGGCGACGGTGAGGCGGACGGCGCGGGAGATCCGGCGCACCTCCTTGGTCAGCGACCCGGCCTCGATCACCGACGCGATCTCCTTCAGATCTGCACGCACCGCGAGGAAGGCAACGCGTTAGCTACCGCCCGTCCAGCGCCCGCGGCGCCGGGAGCTAGGCTAGGGTTTTGGGGGAGGGGAGAGGAGCTGGGAGACGAAAGGCTACTCACGCTGCAAGGTAGAGAGCGCGGGCGCGGGCGCGGGGGCGTCGGCGGCCGCAGGAGCGGCGGCGGGCACGGGCGCCGCGGAATCGTTCATCTCGACGTCCTCCGGCATGGCGGCGTCGGCGGCGAGGTCTAGGAGGAGGACGAGTACTTTGTGCGGCGCAAGGGTGGACGGGAGCGAGGAGAGTGAAGGCAGGAGGAGGGGGATATTGTCAGAGGTAGGGACAGATCGAATAGGGCTGTTTATTTCATCAGATTTCTTGAAAAAAAAAGGTCGGATGCTTCATGCTTATTCATCAGATTTGTTTAAATTTCTGAAAACGAATACGGTAACGACTAACAAATGTACAGCTCGTGCGACTGAAATTTCTTACTCCGTACTAAATAACAATCGATCTTCTGTTTTATTTTTCCTATTAGTATGTTCCTCATTGAACTTGATGCGAATGTGAAGCCAAGTGGATGTGAGCCTTACCGAACCAGGGACGACATAGACACTACCTCCGTTCATAAATAAATATATACTCCCTACGGCGCGAATTAGATGACGTGATGTCAGAACAAATGCATTTTTGCGAAAACCCCCTCCACATTTTGATTCTTCACATTTGAGGTCCCTAAATCTGAAATTTGAGGTCACATTTAAAGTTTAAAGTATTTAACCTTAAACTTTGTCTATAAATAATAATGCTTATCTTTTCAATGAACTATATGGTAGAAATTGTTTATCGCTTATCACATGGGAATCAACCCTAAAAACACTAGCTAAATGCCCGCGCGTTACAGCGGATTCTATTCTATCTGATGTTGTGCCTTTAGCACTTTTTTCTCAATATTATGTTATGTAATTGTGCACGAAGCAACAAAGCTTAGTCTGGCATACATAAGTCCTGTTTTTTTTATTCTCTCCTTTATTCTTGTACTAATCCTCGGCTTCACCAATAGCGCAATGTAACCCGGCCTACTCTAGCATACTTCATTAAATTTCCTAGCATGTTCGCGTATATATAATAAAAATGTTCCCCTTATTACTTTTCATAAAAATGTTTCGTAAGGAAAAATCCATATGTTTAGGATTTCAGTTTTACTCCCGTGCGTTGCCACGAGATTAATCTACATCGCCGTAAAGAATGTGTGGGTTAAACTAAAATTAGTGTGACTGGCTATTACGAAGCTATTATGTGCCCTAGATCGACATAGCCATAAAAGAGGGTTTTCTGTTGTTACGTGTTCTTCCAATACCGTCCGAGAGTGGGTAGATTGAACTCATTGGGCGTTGAACATAAGACACCAAAGCTTCATCAAGAAACGTTCTGCAAGCTCCATTCTCCAAGGTTCTACCATGGACTGTAAGATTCAACTTGACAAGTAGTTTTCGTATTCAGCCACTGTGATCTTGTACCATGTTGTTTTGATGGGGGGAACTACTCCATCTGTAATTTAACATTCCCAAAGAATCGTTGTTAACACTGAGCCCCTCAAAGATCACCGGCCGTTGTAGTTGCAACATGTTCCTTGTAGCCGTAACAATCGTGTCGCTGCACAGGGACGACAGGCATGGAGACCATGAGAAAGACGAATAGACCACAAAGAACCGTGCGGTTAAACCATGAAAAAAAATTAATTACCAGAGGGCAGGGTTTCCCTGCCTGCTCTCTTCAGTGGCGTCTGGAAGGCCAGCTCCGGGGATCATGGGGATGCAGCTTCTCGCGGGATTAAAGGTGGAGATGCTCCGCTACTTGGCGCCTTGGCCTCTGACGGAAGCGCGAAGATCTGCGGCATGGTGCGGCCAAACAGCGCCTGTCGGAGCTCCGGGCCGAGCGCGTCGTGCGCGACGACCACGAAGCCATGCGCCACCATGGCCGCGGTCACCACGTCGCGGGCTTCCCCCAACCTAGCCCTCCATGCTCCAGTCCACGGAGGTCGACCGTGGCGATCTCCATCAGTCGCACCATGCCTGACCCTTCACCAGTTGGCTCCCGTTGCGGCCCTCCCATCGGCCTTCCCGGTGATCGGTCTGCTCATGTGGCTCTAGAACGCACACTCCCGAGCCGACAATTCGGGATATGCACCGCCACCATATTTGCCAACCGCCCCACCCCTGCCATCGTGCCCTTCCACATCATCACCTCTGCTCCCCTCCGCCGCTCTCGCTAGGATGCGGCGTCGTGCCTATGGAGCCTGCAATTTACCACGGCGACGCAACAGAGGGGTCCGCCGCTGGAGGTTGCTGCTTGGCGCACGCCTCTGCCGCTTCAATATCCGGCCCTACTTATTGGATGTCGCGGCGGTGGGGGTTGGTCGGTTGGAGTTGAGCGTCTGCCGTCCACTTCCCGGCCTCAAGATCGAGGAGCACTGCAGCATCGGCCTTCATCAGCACGGATGCGGGTCAAGGGCTGGGTACATCGCCCATGGGCGGGCGAGATGGACAGCGTCGTCGGTGCGGCATCCCGGAGGCCACCCTGTAGGACAGCGCCATCGCGACGAATTCACCGGCGCCTCACCCGGCAGCGAGGCCTACGACTCCGCGGGATGGGCCGGCCTCAGGAGACGGCGCGAGGACGGCGGAGGGGGTCCTCGGCCAGGGCGTCAAGCTCGGAGCAGGGCGAGGTCCTCGACCAGGGCGGCGGCGATGCTTTCTTTGGCAGTAAACTAACGATTTGATGGGTGCTAATGAAATAGGAAAGCCAGGATTTGATTGATCCCGCAAATAACACTAATCTATACTATTGGTTTGCAGTTGGCGACGTATAACTGGCTAATTAAGGTGAGGGGGCGATGTATTTTTTTAGTTAAGGGTAAATTGGGAAAGCAAATGATGTGGAGGCAAAGTGCCTTCACCAACTGCAAACCAATAGTATAGATAGACTAGTTAGATGCCCGTGCGTTGCCACGGGAAAATATATTACTTCATCATTTATTTTCTAACATTTTATTATTGACTATTGATATTTTTCATCATTTATTTGTACCTACTACTCCCGTGTGTTGTAACGGCCCACGACACAAATAAACTCAATATATTCCACAATAAGAGAAGGCATGTTCTTTTCCTTTATCTCGACTGAATTCTTCGACTCTGGTCTGTTTTACATTACATCCCTAATTTTATACTTTCCATCATATATCCCTTTTTTTTTTACTTACGCGTATCACATGCCTCTCATGTAAAATACATGATCCCAATTTGAAATCGCGAGTTACCTCTTTTTTTGGCATACAAAATGTGTAACATATTTTTTATAGAAGAAGAAGAGAGTTTATATTACAAGATTAGCCACGTCAATGGCAAAAAATTGACCGAGCTAAAACACCAGCACCTAGGCCTACTCTCGCAAAATATTTCCACTCCCTCCAGCTTTCACTCCCTTCCAAAGGCTAAATTGATCATTGCTCCTTGATTCGAATTAGAAGTTGGTATTGATCGGTTATGGTTCCAGAAGCTCCATTGTTTCCATAACAACCAACCAAGCTGTTAGGATCACCCGTGTATCAACTTTTCGTGTGTCCCTCCTCTGACCCAGTTCTTTTTAAACTCAGTTTCCCTTGCAATGAAATCTCCATTTTCTCTTACTATCACCGATGAATGTCCCATGCTACACTATAGCCTCATGAGTAGGACCATGTGTCTGATATGAATCTCAGTCCGTAAATTATCTTGAATTGCAAAAAAGCTCCACTTATATAAGAAAAAAAATACTCTTCATGGATTATCAGCAAAGTCTGCTAATGTGTGTATGCTAGTAACTGATAAAACGAGGATTTGGGATTTTTTTTGTCAAATTAACTAAAGAAACTTCATTGATCCTGTCACAAATATATATTTGAACATGCGAAAACAAACCATTTAATTATGGCGAGCAACTGAATTACATACTGAAAGAGATATAGCTTTAGTTAATGATATAGCTTTCTACGTCGAACAAAAAAGCTGCACAATTCGAGATATAGCTTTCTACGTCTATTCCTAAGATTTACATAATATATTTTCATTTCTTATTTTTCTTTAAAACTTTGCAAATGATTCAGGAGCAATGCTACGGCAAACTGCAATGTAATAAGAATGTATCACATTTATTCACAGTAGTACATCGCTCACCAAATAGTGCTTAATTTCTGCAGTAATCTTGTCTGTTCATTCAGCATGTAACTAAAATATTACAATGTAAAGTAATAAGCCTGCTAAGATGTTTAAGCATTACAGTTTAGTAACACTCAAAGTATCTGCAGGACAAATGTTGAGTTAAACTAAAAATACCTTACTAATTTGGTAACTCTACAAGAATAATTCTTATGTGAAATTAATTGACCAACATGAGTTGAAAGAAAAAAAAAAGCTTTGGCATACATTCCACTGCCCATCACCGTAAGTATCTCGGCCAAAACATCAATAACCATGTACACCTCATAGTTCCGGTCGTTAGATATTGCCTACCAAAATCATTCGAAATTAAAGGTCATCATTTCTGTGAGTTTGTATAGGGAACCAGCAAAAGAAATGAGGTTATCTTTCAAGCATAATTGACAATTAATCTACCACACAGATGTTCAATTCATTGAGCTTATAGCAGAGGTTGCCAAAGCGTAAATCAGGAATTATAGGATAGTACCATTCAGACTTACAAGGTAGATTGTAATATGTACTGAATGTAACACAAGTATATATCACTCGTGAATATACCATGAATTAGACAAAACACCAAAAAAACTGGAATCAGATCTCTGCTTTATTTTCATCCCAATAACTAAATCTGGGCACCGTGGTAGCAGTTATGTTACATCTAGAAACAAAAAATATCCATCACAAAAAAGAGAGCATAGCATTGGTGTTGCCCTTTCTCTGGAATGAACTCTAATTAACCTGCAAAAAGAGAGGATCGGAGACCTTGCTGTTGTTCTATGGTTCAAGAAGAGAGAGAAAGCCACCGTAGAAGAGGGAGGAAGATCCATGGGAAGTGGGAAATAGGGGGTGCCACAGAAAGGAAAGAGGGAGGGACGTCATGGGAGGGGGGCGCCATTGGAGTGAAAGGGAGGAGCCGATGTTGCCCCAGAATTTGTATCTGATTTGGTCGCCAGCAGTCTGCTGTACCCCTTGAGTAATGGAAATACATTCCAATGTCAAAAAAAGCATCGATCAGAACCACCTATTTGTAGTCATAAACTATGTGCTCCCACTTTCTTCAGTTATGAGCAGATAAAAAATTCCTACACGTATCCTAGAGAATGGTAGTATATGATCGATAGGGATAGGTGAACTGAGTTGTGGTATACCAAAGATTAGGAGGCTCCCGGTGCTGACGGGGACTGGGAATCCTGGCACCGGCTTCCTCTCAAATGTCTGCCACCACCAGGCTCTCGTCCTTCTTCTTCTCCAGCCGAGCGTGCACGCTAGAAACCGTCGTGATGGGGATGACGATGTCCGCATTCTCTGGAACCCTGCCCACGGTCACCACGTCCTGGGAAGAAGGCGATCACATTGTCAGCGGTAAACAACAGTGAGAATGGCTTCTAGGCAGAGAACGGCATGTGTGTGGCGAGCACGTACAGAAGAGGTGATCTCGATTGGACCGCGCCGCTCAACGCAGTAGTCGATGTGTTTCCAGTCGCCATCACCTGAAAAATTAATCAAAGTCATTGCTTGACAGAGGAAAACTGGGAGACTGGCTGACAAACCTGCAGGCTGAAGAAGCCATCCTTCCGTCTACGGGCTGCCGGCGGCCGCCGCGGAACACCTCAAGGACAAGGCCTTGCTGATTCTGCAGTGGCACAGAGAGGTAGGCCCATAGTTGCCAGAAATTTGGGTCGACTGGGTCGAGGATCGAGGATCGCCATCCAAAGGAATGAGGTTCGACAAGGGGTATACATCTCCGGTACCTCAATTCGGGACCTGGGTCGGGATCCACTTAATTTTGGGTCGATGATCCCGGGTCGATGAAATGGATCCTGGTACGGGATCCACAAATAATTATACCTACAGGTATTGCAATTTTCATGTACCTTATCCCATAGTCTTTTATACAGGTTGCGGTCACTTTGTACCGCAGAGAAGCGTTTAATATGTGCCGTCTTACCAGGTGCAGGACCAAGAAAGTGCACACGAATTCTTGTAAAGCTGCTAGTAAAAGACTTCTTGCAGTGTTTGCACTGCCAAGTTCTTGATCCACCAGGATTGTTCCCTTTTGCTTTAGATTTAACGGTTACCTCATCAAGGAGGGGATGTTTGGCTGATTTTCCAGCATCTTGCTCGGCTGATTCTCCGTCTTCTTCATTATCTCCTTCACCCGAGCCAGCATCATCGTCATCAGGGTCATCAGTGAAATCAGCTTCAGCTTCAACGTCTCTCTCTGCTTCTGCATCTTCATGTTCTTCCTCAGAACCGCCAACTTCTTGGATCAGTTTACGTTTCCTTGACCCGAATGGCATCTTCTAATGACGATGATTCAATCCTGCGAAGTGCAAAGTGAACTGCCAGTACATGATTCAATCCTGCTAACTAAAGAGCAAACAAGAAATCGGTTTGATACTTCGATTCAGAAATCAGAAATTCAGAACTCGGAAGCTCATGTACCTGATGATCTTGGAGGAAGTCCTTGGATCCAGATTCCAATCGAGAGTCCAGCCTCCAGACTCGTTGCTCGAGGAATGAATAGACGAAGAGGCGCAAGAAATTACTCCAGAACAAAGGGTATTTATAGGAATACGAAGGAGACATTTGACGAGAGGCGAACAGACGCTCCTGGAATCGAGAGGTTAGTGCGCACCGAACGGGATCGGGACCCGGCGATCGAACAGCACTGACCCGCAGTTGTTCCCGAACCTCGATCCAGGTCGATCGATCCCGGATCGAGGGACCAGCCTTCGACCCCGTTTCCGGCTACAATGGGTAGGCCAGCTGCCGCTCTGCTCTAGTGGAGTAGCTGCTGCATCTGCAAGGATGAGGAAGAGGCGGACGCACCGACGCCGGCGAGCAGCGGAGAAAGGTCGGCGACCTCCTTGCGCCAGAGAGCGACATCAAGGGGGAGAAGGTAGCGGCCGCCGCTTCCATTGCCGAACGCTCAGGCAGGGAGTGGATCTCCCCGTCGCCATGGTCTCCGCATCGCCGACCTCTCCTTCGCGTCGCCCTCCAGCTTCTGCAGTATGTCGATCTGCTGCCTACCCTGCCTTCGGCTACTCGAGGTGTCGCGGATGGCTACGGGAACAAGCGCGAGCATGTGGATGGCCGGCAGGCGTGTATGTATCCGCGCGTCCCTCGTCCATGTGTGCTCTTGAGCGCCGCTGGTGGTGGGAGGGGCGGCGGCGGCGCAGTTGGATCCAGAGGGAAAGAAGGGGATCAAATGGAGGCGCACAAGAGAGGGAGTCGGGACTCCGGACGTGATTTAGGTTTCCACGCTGATAACTTTGCGGTGGTAAAGGTCGTAGTATCTCTGGTCTCACAGGGGCAAAATTGGAAATCAAATGATGTAGTCAGAAAGTGCCTTCA
The DNA here is from genome assembly GCA_007115705.1 of Dactylis glomerata. Lineage (NCBI taxonomy): Eukaryota > Viridiplantae > Streptophyta > Magnoliopsida > Poales > Poaceae > Dactylis > Dactylis glomerata. Next base: position 5,067,555 of record QXEO01000312.1, on the reverse strand, counting down.
CCAACTCGAAACCAATAGTAAAGATGATTTAGCAAATTGTCTCCTTATTTTGTAAATGTACTTACTCGTTAGAGGTGGTTAAATTAAAGAAGAGAAAGATGGTGTGTGACATCTTCCCAATGCAAAATTCTTAATCTATTTTAAAAAGTGAAAACCCATACTAACATTCTTGTATGAACGGAGGGAATAGAGTCTAGACAAAGTTGGAGGCATGACGGAGGTGAGAGTGAGATAGAGCTTGAGGTTATTTGAGGGAATCAATGATCATTTTGTAAGTTTATCGTGCTTAGCTGTAAGCATACCCTAGTAACCAATTTTCTACGTTTTTTGACACAACAATAACCAACATTATAAACTTAGTATAAAGTCGGATATCCATTTCGGCTCACGGGAGCAAATGAATCCATTATTAGAAAATATATTTCAAAATATCAAAAAATTGGAATAATTTTTTTTCATATATATCCGGACATACTATGTTCACACGCCAATTTTCGGAAAGAAAGAACTTTTTTGTGTCCCGTATAAAAAAGTCAAATTTGTGTATGAACATATGACTATTTACGGGACATATTTTTATCTTGTTTACCGATGCCACATAAAATATATTTTTTGTCAAAAACTTGTGTGGGTACATTGAATGTCTTGATCTACATGTGAAATTTATTTTTGAATTTTTTTGACATTTTAAATTTTGTTCTTTTATGTATTTTCTATAATAGGTTTATATGGACCTGGGAGCCAAAACACCTCCTCCGTATAAAGTTTTTTGACACAATAGTTCTCTCCGACCCAGAATTGTCGATGATTTCATACTAACTTAGTATAAAGTCATCGACATTTATTATGGATCAGAGGGAGTAGTAATCTTACATGCTTCCGTGGAGGGTTTGGTTATTCATAGCACCTCTATATCCATGGCTATTTTCCCATCGTCTGCCCACGGAATATCTATGAATAATTTTTTTTGATCATGTCCAAACCCATTGTATATTGATTGCGGTGCGATGTTGATGTAGATGACCGCCCAGTTGGGAACCCCAAGAGAAAGGTATGATGAGCACATCAGCAAGTTTTCCCTCAGTAAGAAACCAAGGTTTATCGAACCAGTAGGAAAAAGTCAAACTTCAGAAGGTGATGCCTGCTAGCTTCGCGACAGCTCCGGATAATTTATAAGGCGCCTCGTCCAGGGCTTTGCTTTGCACCAGCAACAACGTGGAACCTGCACACAATACAACCAAGAACTTTGCTCCCAACTTACGATGAGGTTGTCAATCTTACCGGTTTGCTGTAAACAAAGGATTGAGCGTATCGAGTGGAAAACAGTAGTAGTATGCGAGAAAGTAAACAGTGCGAGTAAAAGTAAAATGGTGTAACAATGTAAAGGAAATTGGACCGGGGTCCATAGTTCACTAGTGGTGTCTGATACGTCCAATTTGCATCACTATTTTGTATTATAATTTACTGTTATTCATTGATATATTTCATATTTAGACATAATACTGATGTTATTTCCTTTGCTTTCACATGTTTGATGATCATCGGAGGAGTTGCTGCCGGAGTCAGGATTCTGCTGGAAAAAGGACCATCAAGAGACCATATTTTGAAGATCAGGAAAATTCCAGATAAATACCCAGAAATTATATTTTCCCAGAAGACTCTGGAAGCCAGAAGGAGGAGTCGAGAGGAGCCAGGGGGGCCCCCACACGCCAGGGTGGCGCGGCCAGCCCCCTGGCCGCGCCAGCCCTGTGTGAGGGAGCCCTGGCCCACCTCTGGTCTCGCCCCTCCGCGTACATCATCGTCCCCGAAAACCTAAGTCAAAGGGGGGGGCTCAGAGTTAGACACAGCCGCCTCTGCGGGGCGGAGAACACCAGAGAGAGAAAGCTCTCCGGCAGGGAGAAATCTGCCGGGGAAATTCCTTCCCGAAGAGGGGAGATCGTCGCCATCGTCGTCACCATCGCACCGGACTTCATCGGGATCATCATCATCATCTCCATCACCAGCACCTTCATCTCCACCATTACCACGCCATCCCGCTGTAACATCTTGAGTTGGATCTTGCTATATTCATAGGGGAAACTTTCCCGGTGTTGATTACTCTTGTAGTTGATGCTATTGAGTGGAACCGTTGAATTAAGGTTTATGTTCAGATTGTTATTTACCATTATTTCACCTCTGATCATGATCCATATGATGTCTTGTGAGTAGTTCGTTTAGTTCTTGAGGACATGGGAGAAGTCAAGATGTTAGTAGTGAATTATTGTTGAGAAATATTTAATGGTTTGATATTGTTGTGGTGCTATTTCACTAGTGGTGTCATGTGAACGTCGACTACATGATACTTCACCATTTATGGGCCTAGTGAGATGCATTGTGTATTTGGCTACCGATTGTGGGGTTGCTGGAGTGACAGAAACCTAAACCTCCGTTGGGAAACCATTGCACCAGGGAGCGTAGGATCTTAGAGTTTAAGGCTGTGGTTAGATTTATCTTAATTACTTTCTTGTATTTGCGGATGCTTGCAAGGGGTATAATCACAAGTGTGTATTTATCCTAGTAAGGGTAGTGCGCTAGCACAGGTTCACCCCCATAACACCTATCAAACCAATAAATACTATTGGCTCTATGAAGCGAAAGCTCTTGACAGAAACTCCCGTGTGTCCTCGAGAACGTTTGGTTATTATAAGTACACAACCGGCTTGTCCTTTGCTGAAGAAAGGATTGGGCCACTTGCTGCAATTGTTACTACTGTCTTTTATTTACTCGCACTTTATTTACTCGTATTACCAAATACCCCTGAAAGCCTGTTTGCTAGTATTTACAGTGATTCCTTGATCAAAATTGCTCATCAACACCTTCTGCTCCTCGTTGGGTTTGACACTCTTATTTATCGAAAGTACTACGATACACCCCCTATACTTGTGGGTCATCAGTGTCTCTCCATAAAATAAATAACAACATGCTGAGCAAACAAATTACAGTTGGGCAATTGATAGAATAAAGATAACGTGCATATGTCACGAGGATCACTATGAGATTTACTCTGGACATTACAACAAAATACATAGACCGCCATCCAACTGCATCTATGACTAATAATCCACTCACTGGGATATCGTCCGAACACCCCATGGGTATTAAGTTGCGAACAACAGATAACTGTATTAAGCAAAGTGTGTAATGTAAACAAAACGAATGTTCTTGGACACAAGAATGTTGTTTTCTCCCTAGTGGCAACAGCACATCTACAACCTTAGAGGTTTCTGTCACTCCCCCAAATTAAATAGAGGCATGAACCCAACTATCGAGCATAAATACCCCCTCTTGGAGTCACTAGTATCTACTTGGCCAAGATAGCTACTAACAATGGAGAGCATGCAAGATCATAAACAACATAGAGATAACATAAGATAATATTCAGCACATCAACTTAACATAACACCAATATTCATCGGATCCCAACAAACACAACATGTAGAATTACACAAAGATGATCTCGATCATGTAAGGCAGCTCACGAGATCTAAACATGAAGCACATAGTGGAGAAGACAACCATCTAGCTACTGCTATGGACCCATAGTCCAAGGTAGACTACTCACTCATCGCGCCGGAGGCAAACATGGCGATGAAGAAGACCTCCGGTGGTGATTCCCCTCTCCGACAGGGTGCCAGGAAGAGCTTCTGGATCCTCCCGATCTCGGGTCGACGACGGCGGCGGATCGCAATGTGTTTCTAGAAAATTGATCGGGTCTTTAGGTTTTTCCCGTCAGGGGGTCTTTATAGGCAAAGGGGCGGCGTCAGAAGTGGACCAGGGGGGCCCTCACCATAGGGCGGCACAGCCAGGGGCTGGGTCGCGCCCCCTGGTAGTGAGGCTGGCCCCTGGCCCCTCTCCGTCTCCTCTTCGGTCTTCTGGAAGCTTCGATAAATATTAGGAGGTTCGGCTTTTGTTTCATCCAATTCCAAGAATATTTCCTGTGTAACTTTTCTGAAACACAAAAATAGCAGAAAACAGGGAACTGGCACTGTGGTATCTTGTTAATAGGTTAGTCCCGGAAAATACATAAAAACGCCACGAAGTGTAACAAAACACTAAGCAAATGATGTAAGAACAAGCATGGAGCATCAAAAATTATAGATACATTTAAGACGTATCATATATCCAACTACCATGGATATCCCTACATGATATACAAAAATCAACATTCAGATAATTGTATCTCATGTCAACAAAAAAAAGTAAATCATAAAAACAAGCAACAAAACAACTAGAGTTTATAACCTTTCACAAAACTTAAACATCTCAACCTTCCACATGCACGTCCATTCCTTTTGGTAATTTCCCATGTCCATGGCTCGCTAGCTGTTGAGGAAGTTGGTTGTGGAGTTATTGGCGACCTGGTGGTTGGTGTGTTCGCAATCATGGGTACAACAACATAGGGCGAGTCTTGGTCACTAAGCCCCTAGTAGTGGAAGATCGCTTCGTCGACTAGGTAGAAGAATGTGGACGGCCGTCGACCATGTCGTCGAGGAGAAGAGGCATGACTAGGGAAAGGGGCGGAGGATCTGGCGATGTGTTGATGAGGGAACATGACTAGGGGTGGTCTGCCTTGTTGCCGAGTGACGTGACCCATAGGTGTGTGTGTGCAATGAGGGTGGGTGAGGCAAGGACCAAGATGGTCGAGAAACCTGGAAGGTTAGCTCATGTCGGTTTTTGTATAGGTTATAAATTGATGCGCTAGCCAACTCAACGGAAAGTTTGAACTGATGGTAAGTGACAAGGGTATAGCTAATAGAGCACGTTATCTTTGTACCCCTAAGGCCCGTTAAGATAGGCCCTGTCATAGGTATAGTTGAAATACGAGTTGATATCGTATACGGACACTGTAATTTATATTGAACCCGACCGGATTCTTAAGATCTGGCCACCTATATATAGGGACCAGGAGAGCCTGGTCAGGGACAGATTGAGATTGAGTCAATTGAGTACCACGCTTATTCTCGATACACGCATAATCACGCCTTGTTTGACTGACCTCTACCTTCAAGTTCATCCGATGCCCTCTTCCTCCGATCCTAAGTCCTTCATGTAGGACATTTGTCGAGTTAACCCTCGTCAGTAAGAGGTCACACAATATATTTATTTCAACATAGGTAGATCTAGGTTAAGATATATAAGTTGAGTCTTACACCTTTGGGCTTTAGGATCGGACCCAAGATTCTGCAATGGGGTTTGGGGTCCACACGCATGTATCCAACATCAATAGAACGAAAATCTTTGCCCGGACCAAGCAACTACAGGATCTAGTGAAATCCATGTGTAGTAAGCCTTTTATCGTCATAATTAGACAATTTAGCAAATGAGATATGCAAATGTGTAGATAAAATTGCCCACCTTACATGGTCCCTTGTCTTGAATGTTTTTTGACCCAGAGGAAACTATAGTGAGAAGGCAGGGTGACGGGAGGTGATATGTATAGAGCAGAAATAGTTATCGATGGTAGAACTTTATACTAACATTGAGTTTGTATTTATTTGAGTAAAGTTTCTAATGATATAACTTTTACAACAATAGACAAATATATAATTGATCAGTCAGCCAGTGGCGGAGCTAGGGGGGACCAGCAGGGGCCTTGGCCCCCCCTAATCCAAGGTAAAACAATCTAATTTGTATACTTAAGCTAGGTTTAGAAGCTATTTTTACAGAAAATTGCCATAGTTAGCCCCCCCTAATGGATGATTACCATGTTTGGCCCCCCTTAAGCTTAATTCCTGCCTCCGCCCCTGCAGTCAGCCTTTCTGTAAATGTTCACCCACCGCCGTAATGAAAGCTCCAAGCCCTTCCGAGTCCATTAACCGTTGAAAAAAATAGTCAAAGTTTAAGCACGAACAACAATGAAGCCACATGCATTGGGACAGGTTCTCAAATGTCAAGTAATTTGAATAATCTTTAATCTACAGCATCAAACTATTCTAAATGTGTGTGTTCGAATTCTGCTTGAATCCTAAAGCCAGGAAACTGTTTTCCAACTCCCTAAACAATAATCCTATGACAAATTAGTAAAGATAACTTACATTTTAGCACAGAACACCAAACGAAATGGCATTGTAACAGAGAACAAGACTTCGTTTTATGTAAAAATTTAAAAGAATGCCCTGCTCTAAACATTTACCAACTGATAGCTACAATTAGTTTGACATCTACTAGAAAGAGAAGCACAATCATAACAGGAGCTACCCTAAAAACCTAGTCACAGATCAAAATCTGGCCGCATTCACAATGAATGTCAAGCTTATACAAAGTATATGTCAACCGACAAACACAGATGATACATCTTCATACTTGGAGCAGGCATCCACCTAACGACGACAGCTTCAGAGGAGCTGCAAACAGCTTACGCACTGGAAGCAGCAGCATACACCATGCCATTGGTATTGCCACCACGCCCTCTGCCCCGGGCTGGGCCTCTTCCTCGACCACGACCGCGGCCTGCAGCACAACATATATGGAAAAGTTTAACAAGGGATGTATGCCTACAGCCAATTTGATAGGAGAAGGAAGTAGTCCATACCTCCAGCTGGTGCAGGAGGTGCCTCATCGTAATACCCACCATCTTGCTGATAATCGGGCTGGCCACCATAGCCACCTCCTCTCCTGCCACCGCCCCTGAAACCACGGCCCCCACCTCGGGGCGGTGCTGGTGCCTCATCATAATAACCTCCATCGTGCTGATAATCACGCTGGCCACCATAGCCACCTCTCCCTCCATCTTGCTGATAATCAGGCTGGCCACCATATCCACCTCTCCTGCCGCGGCCCCTGAAGCCGCGGCCTCTACCACGTGCATAACCGTTGCCCTCATAAGCAGGAGCATGGTCAACATACCCATTGCCTGCATAAGCAGGAGCATGGTCACCCTCCCACCCACCGTCAGCATATTCCACGTATCCGTTTCCTGAAAATCATTATGTAAGGAACAGTTGCACATTTTACATTACATAAATGATATAATAAGTAGAAGTTAGCCTCACCACGTGCACCTCTACCCCTTCCCATTCCTCTTCCACGACCTCGACCACGTCCCCTTCCTCGTCCAGGAGGTGAGTGTACATCTACAGTTACAGTAAAATATGAAACAAGAAAGAATAACTAACAGAATAAAAAAAGGACACTAAAGCAAAACTAGCTATTACCTTCATTGTCATATTCAACAAATGGCTTCACCTTGTCCTCTGGAAGTGGAGATTGATACCTGCTCATATAATTAATTCAACCTATCATACACATGAAAGTATAATATCGTGCTGATTTGCAATTACAACTTCATGCAACAAGCTATTATATTTTTAGAGACCTAAGTTAATTGATAAATGTTCCTGCCAAAGAACATTTCAACTAACTAGCAATTCTTCAGGCAACTGAAGAGGGTGGAAACAGAGAAGTCAGTTAACAGAAACAGCATTCATACCCAACAGAGGACGTGTCCAGCTCCTTCTTTGAAAGGGTAATAGTAATCATAGACACATGCCTTGTTGTCTCAAGCCTGCAGAAAGCAAAGTTCAGATAGCATCAGAAGAGCAAGACATATATATTTCTTCTAAAGCAAGAACCCATATTACTAACGTAATAATAGTAAAAATCAGCAAGTAGCCTTCTATACTAAGATTTTCTTAAATGACACTTACGGGAGGAGGCCTTCCTCCAGTGGCTCCCATGTATCAGTAATATCAGTAGACTCTGTGGCTGTGTTTTGATGGAGACCCACAATTCTCCTCTGTATAACAAAAGCGCAATCACTAATTAGAACAAAACTTATGGTGTCCAAGCAGAGTAACAGTGAAAAGTACCTTGATTAATTCTGCAATCATGACAGTTTTGTTTATGGCCCTTCCCATCGCTTTGAATACAACTTCGTCGCACCCTTTGTCCTGTAAAGCATCAGCAACAGTACATAAATGTCAATTTCAAGAGAACTATTGCCATGTAAAATTGGCTCTGAAGTATTTTAGGATGAGTCTTCTACACGCTCAACTTCTACAGTAGAACTAACAAAAGATGAATAGGCCTAAAAGCGTAGAGAACTGGTCAAGCAATTATAAAGCATCGTGCATCCTTGACAAAGCAAAAGTTGAAAAGGAAGCCTACATCCCTTGAAGAGGATTACTGAACACTCGCCATCAGTGAAGGAAAAGAAGGAAGGTAGTGGGGCCTAACATAAAACTCATAAAGCCCCCACCCTGATGAAATCATTGGAACATTATGCGACGTACATTCCATCCTGGCGAAATTATTGAAACATGGATGGGACATACAGCAACCATCAATTAGGCAACAGATGTAGGAGCAGGGGCGGAGCTACGTAGGGGCAAACCTGGGCCATGGCCCGCCCAGGATTTTAAGGGAACAACATCTATACCTAATGTATCGGTGTCCCAGTCTATTACACAGGGCAGCTAACAACCAACAAACGCCAAGCAGGTCGTCAATCTCACAGTAATTCCAAGCGACACAGAGCACTGAGAGCTATTCTCCGCCAAGGAAGAAGACACATGCATGTGGTATGCGTACTAGGTGATGAGAAGAAGAGCCAATAAGAAATAGCCCAAGAAGATAGAAATGCGTTGACGGTAGCTAGCTAGCTTAATTTTTCAGTCGGTTTAAAGGATCTTGTATCTTCGCTACTCTCGCAAGTGTAATTTTCTTTCTTTCTACAGAATTGGTAGTCAGTGGTTTAATAGCATGATTTCCTCACTCAAAATTTCCCCAAGAATTTAGTTAGCCTCTAATTTTTTTTGCACTCTTTTAGTCTAGCCCGCCCAGAAATTTCTTTGTAGCTCCGCCACTGTGTAGGAGGACAATAGTGTGACATGAACTAAGGTGATTGAACATGCAAAAGGCGGCAACTAAACGCACTGTTCGAAGTTTGGTGTGAAGACACACAAGTACTTGCCTCAACGCATTTTATCCAGAAACTAAGCCTAATCTGCGGCCCCGCACTTTCAGTTTCAGCGGCCATGGCGAAAGTACTAGCCCTACAGCACTTTGATGGCAACATATCCAACATCTTAGTACTAGTATCCTACCAAACAAAGCATCACATGTATAAGCAGTTTGTTTCAATAAAACACTAAAAGCGATCACCCACTAGCCTGAAACAGTCTGCATCGACTACACAGGCTTAGCGCATTACAAGTACGGCAGTCCGTACGGCCCAATCATTCAGCAAACTTTTCGAACAATGTCCTAACCGAGACAGCTTATCACCGAACAAGTGGGCCACAAAGCGTCGTAGGCGCTAAAGCGAGAATTCAAACCTGGAACAAGGTGGTGGCGTAGGTGATGTAGTTGCGCATCCTGCCCTGGGTGGTGATGCGGATCTCATTCTCCTTGATGGGCACCTCCTCCCGCGGCTTCTCCACCCGCTGGTACCGATCCATATCCCTCTCCCCTGTTCGCCCCTATGCAAAGCCGCAATGCGCGCCATCAGATCCAGCCACGGAAGCAGGGAGCGCTGAGCATTGGCGCGCGGCGGACGGGGAGAAGAAGGCAAGGCATTACCTGCGCGGCGGCGGTGGCTGATGGCTGGTCGGCTGGCGGCTTGTCGTGGCGATGCGGTGGAGGCGAGGTAACCGCCGGGTAGGGGTGGGAGTGACGGCTTTTATACGGCCGCCTCCGTTCCGGCCGGGGGCGCGGGACCGGGTCGGACTCGCGCGCGCGTCTAGGGTTTTGCGGGTGGAAATTACGGGATTGCCCCCCTTGCCCACGTTGCGCGGGACGGGCGGATCTCCGGGGACGGTGTCGCGTGTACGGCTGGGATATTTTCTTGGGTAAGGCGCGCGGGCCTTGCTTGTTCGGCCCGATGGGCCTTGTTAGTCATAATGTTTCCGGTCCAACAAAAACACTGAATTTCCTAAATCAAAAGTAAGCTTTCCTTTCTCTTTCTCTGGGAAATAATATTCACAATTCTTCAGTTCAAAATATTATACTACCTCAATTTACAAATTTATATTTGGGAATGGAGGGAGTAATTAAATATCCTCTCAGTTCCATTTTATTTTGTGTACCTTTTCTTGGGTAAGGCGCGCGGGCCTTGCTTGATCTGCTTCGGCCCGATGGGCCTTATTAGTTTGACTTTGACGATTTTTAACAAAAAATAACCTATTTTTGGAAGTTTGTCACAAAATAAACTTATCCCAAAAATAATTTCTAAAATTGTCATTTTTCATGACTCCTTGGGGCAAGGAGTCATGCTGCCCCAAGGCGTCGCTCTAGGCCACAGCTCCGTTATTTATGACGTCATAAGCATGGCGCCATGGGTCATGGCTTGTGTTATAGAGCTTGGCGTCATGTGGTACATCATCATGTAAAAAGGTTAGCTTGTGAATTGATTTTCAGGCACGGTTATTTTGTGCTAATTTTCACGAAATAGGCTAAATTTGTCAATTTAATATATTACAAAGTATTTTCCTGTTCAGGTCCAACGAAAGCATTGGATTTCCTTAAATAAAATCAAAAGTAAGCTATTCCTCTCTCTCTCTCTATGTGGGAAATAATTTTCACAATTCCCTGAACAAATTATACTACCTCAGTTTACAAATTTATAGGAGTATTTGGGAATGAAGGGAGTAATTAAATATCCTCTCGGTTCCATTTTATTATGTGTATCTTTTCATGCACTCTGAACAAGGTACATTTGATGATATTTTGTGTTACAATTTGCAAGTGTTCATCATGATGCACATCTATGATTTCCATAAGATGTTTCAAGATACGTAAATGTTAAAGAAATAATTATTCTCTCATTTCATTTTTGTTTGGTGTGAGTTTGCTAAGGTAAATCTGAATAGCTACGTGTACTTTTCTGAATCCATTTAGATGTCGAATGTACACCTCCCTAATTGGAAGGATCACAAATATTCCTCCCGTCCTAAAATAAGTATACTTCTGGCTATTATCCCAAGTCAAATCTTTAAACTTTGACCAACTTTTTTAAAAGAGTAGCAACATATATCATATCAAATTGGTAGAATATGGAATTGTGTTTCAATGATAATAATTTGTGCCATAAATGTTATCACTTTCTCCCATAAAGTTAATCGAATTTTAAAATACTTGACTTAAGCAAAACCTAAAAATACACTTATTTGAGTATGGAGAGAGTACTGCTCTAATCAACATCATAACCATTGATTTATGTCTTGAATTATCCATAAATGAGTGTCTTGCATGTCATACCGAGAAATTTTTTGTAGACCGAGCTACATGTAGCTCGTTTTTTTAAAAAATAATTGGAAACAACATTTTGAAATTTAAAAAAAATTAAGATGTTAACAATGATGTGATCTACCAACGTGCAAAATTTGAACTTGAGATACCTTATATTCGAAGTTGCAAAATAAAAAATATGTAGATTTTGAAAATCTGCACTAATCACTACTATAGATGTCAGATTTTGTCATTTTTACACAGCTCAAAATATAAGGTATTTTGACTTAAAAATTTTGCGCGATTGTAGATCACAACATTGTCTACATGTTGATTTTATTTTAGATTTTTTTAACTTTAAAATGTCATTTGATTTTTTCAAAAAACGAGCTACATGTAGCTCACGCTATATTTGTGGTTTCAATGGCATACCTGATTATATACTTTACATTACCGTTTAGGTGTTCAACCTTTGAGACAACTCACAACTATAATTATTGTGACATCTTTAAAATGAAATAGTTAAACCCTAAACTCAAGCATGGACCTTGTACGCACATTTGTTTCCCCCAAAAAGATAAATATACATGATCTAGAAAACATAAATATATGAGATATGAAACTAGTGTGCTTTTGGAAAATATAATCTGTTTTAATTTTTTCTAGTTGGAATAATTTTAGTAAACATCAATATATGAGATGTTAAACTAGTGAGCTTTTGGAAAATAAAATATTTTTAAAAATATAATAAATTTAACCGTCGTTTACCTGAATTTTGCAATTTTGTAATGGTAACTTCAGTCTTTAAAAAAGTGCAATCTTTGACAAAAGGCAGCAGCGCTGCTTCCATTGGCTAGGTAGGTGAAAAATATAGAAGAAAAATAAAATGTAAACTACACTGTTCTTTTAAAAAAACACGTATTCAGCCCGGGCATAATACAGCAAACTTTATGGAGATGTATACTTCCTTCAACGTGAGACCTGGTTAATTTTGCAGCTGAAGTAAATATCAGACAACAGCACGTAAGATGTATAACGCAGTGTCATTATTCATTTATTCTGTGGCTCATTCAATACATCCAAGAGGGCTCTACATATACATGCACATCCACCTCGTCACAAAACAGCATTATTACGAGACATATCGACACTAAAAAATCAATCAAAAATGGCCTACGGCTATCTATGCATTCTGTGTTCTATCCCGTAACTCCTATGGTAACTGCAAAAAAAAGTGTGATCCTGTGTATCTGTGTGTGACTAATCAGTACAAAGCAATGCCAGGCAGCTCAGCTGATCAGAGGGTGGCTAGGCACAGCAGGCCAATGGCGGCGATGAGGGTCTCTCTGAAATGCCACTGGATAGACGAGCTGGATGAAGGTTGGGGCACGTCGATCTGGGTGATGTTTGGTGAAGTGCCCTTTGCGGCTTCCGGATTAGGGCTGCTTGGTCCGAGGGCAGGTTTCGTGGGAACAGAGGAAGGATTCGGGTTCACTGGAAGCTTGCTTGAGTTGTCGATGTTGTAGCCTGACGATGATAACAAGCACAATGTGTAAGGGCATGTTCTGGTTTACCATTGAACTGAAACCAAATTACCAGTTCAGAGGATATGGAAGTACTCACAATTAAATGTTCTCCAGCCCAGGACAAGTCTCTCACGGTCGAACACAACCTTCAGTCCCGACATGAAATTCTCTGCAGCAGATGTGATCAAGCAGCTAGTCGTAAGAACAATGAGGCAGATCATCGACAATGGGGTGATTTAGCGATCAATTTAGGACACATCATGGAAAAAAGGTATAACCTTTATAGACAATAATGCTTTAACAAAGAGGTTGCACATGGATAGTTAATGCTGAAATATATGAGGTTTTTGCACAAACTAGTACAGAAACCTGACAAATAGCTAGTGAAGCACGTCTAAAAATGAACCAGACATCTGGAAAGCTAGTGCATCATTAATCATTGGTTCTTTGCAACTAGCATATGCTACCAACTCCATCTAGGAACTCAAATTAAGGATATAAAGCTAGATGGGGTAACCCTTTGCACACTTCAACCATCACTAGTATGGTTCAGACAGAATCTAAAAAAAATTCAGAGCTAGAGGCAACTTTGAATAGTGTAATACTAGTTTAGTGTACAGGAACTCACCCCCGATTAGGTTAACACCTTCACTCTTCATAATAGCCAAGCAATAGCCAATTGGTTTCTGTTCCATCAAAAAGCAGCAAGATTATCAATTCCCACTGGCTAGCTTAGTTGGCTGGAAGAAACTACATAGTATCAATTCTCTCTTACCGAAGAAGTATCTGTTATGGTAATAATTGGTTCATTGATAGGAAATATACTGCCACCTTTTGTCGTCAGGCTTATGTTTGGAGGACTAATAGCTCCCTTGGCACTGGAGAGAGCAACGTGTATCCGTCAGGTACAGCCAGAAGTAATTTCTGAGCATGTACATTCAAGGCAGGTCACTAGATAAACTTACCTTATGGTGTAGCAAAATTCAAAGGGCAGTGAAGAATCCGGCGGGTTTTTCTTGTCTTTGGCTTGTGCATTGAACTGAATAAGAATGAATACATATGAGAGCCATCGTGAAGATATAAACATGGTCCAATCATTTGTTACTGTGGTAGATATGTACTTACGGAAGTAGTGATCTCAGTATACATTGGGTCAGAGAAAGCCGTGAATGAGGTACCAGAGTCCACGATAGCGCTGAACTTTGTACCAAACGATTTACTTCCGACAGTAACCCCTGTGACGCTTATGTTGTAATACGGACTGCAGAAAGGGAGAACGCTAGCATGAGTCTCGCAAAACCTATCACTAGTTTCTGAAACTGTGAAATTCAAAAAGGAAAGTCCAACAAACATACTTCTGTTTATATATGTTCAGTGGAGTCTCCAACTGGTCCGAGCTTCCAGTGTCCCCAAAGTTGATCCTACCATGACCGTCATCTCCGAAGCACATGGAGAAGGAGTTGGCAGCGATTCCTTTGCTCGCCAGCAAACTAGGCACCGATTTGCTGTCCATGCCGAGCCCAAGCAGGCCGTTGGGCGCGGCGGTGCCTAGGAACGAACCTGTCTGAACCTGTCCACAGCTAACAAATGGTACAGACTCAGCACGGCAAAGTGAGAAGTGAGTCCTCAGAATTAACCATGACAATAGACATATGTATACCCGAATGTTATGGGGGCCTGGGTGATCTTGGGTTGCCCGGACTCGGTCGTCAGGTACAGGACATCCTCCACAAGCACCCCGTTCGACGAGGTGTTGTCGGACAGGTACTGAATGCTGTAGGGGCAGCTGCTGCTTGCGGCGCTGCATTCGGTCTGGAGATCACACAGGCTGCTGCTGCAGGGGACCTTCCGGCTGGTGCTCGACTTGCCAGGGCTGTACACGTCGAACTCCAATTTCTGCTCAAATTCGCCATATTCAGAAGAGCAGTTAGAAGATCAGAAGCAAGAACACAGAAGCAGAGACGTGCAACATTTCTGGCTAAGAATCAACAATTAAGGCATCATGATCCAGCAGCTTTGCATGAACAACCAGCAACTTATTTCAACCAGAAACAAGATCACACACAGAAGAGCCAAGTGGCCAACTAAAAGCATTGGTTAGTAACCCAGTAGTAGTGTTTTCTAAGCTCCATCAGGCCCCAGCTTAAGCTGTCCTGCTCCTAGAAAGGTTTCCGGCACGTGCCGTGTTTCCGTGATTTGTTTCCTTTTTTCAGAAATATGCTCGAACAACTCCATCGCACAAACATGTCTACCACCAACTAATCCCCTTTTCATCTCTGTGCAGGCAACTAATCCTACAGCGATCCGGTAATCAGCCCCCCGAAATATCTCGTGGTGTGGGAGCAAACTAAAACGATCACGAACTGTAACAAACAAACCAAAACAGAACAAAAGAATGGAGTCTGAAGATAGTACGTACACCGTAATCTGGGGAGGTGAGCGGGGCGCACTTGACGCAGTCGCAGGGCACCCAGAAGAGGTCGCTGCCGGTGTCGAGCGCCACCAGGAACGTCACGTTCGGCGTCCCCAGCGCCACCACCGCGTAATGCAAACTGCACAGCCAACCACCACCACCTTCTTTAGTTAGCCCAAAAGCAAGAACGATAATGACAGCAACTTTGGCGGCTTTACGAATCAATCTCCGTTCGTCTTCCCCGGTGGCCGGAGGAAGCCATGGAGAATCGGAGGTGGTGATAGGTAAAGGTAGGGGCAGAGTAATTAAGGTGCGCTTACAATCCGAAGTCGCTGATGCGGTAGGTCTCGTTGCCGTCGGCGAAGGCGAGCGGCCCGCCGCCTCCGGGGGCGGGAGCGGCGGCGGCGGCGGCGAGCGACCGGCGGCGCAGGTCGTGCCCCGCCAGCGCGGCGTAGTACTCCGCCGTGCCCGCAGCCGGCGCGCGGCGTCCGGGGTGCCCGGCGGCCTCCGCCCACCCACGCACCGTCGCCGAGTACCGGTGGTGCACGTCTAGGCTCAGCGCCTCCGCCCTCAACGCCGCCACGGCCGCCGCAACAGCAAGAACCAACAGGAGCGGCAGAGCCCGCACGGCGGCGCCCATACCAGCAGGCAGGGCAGCAAGACACAGCTCCCGAAGCGGAAATAAAACTTGCAACTTTACAGGGAGGAAAGAAAAATCAAAACTGCGTGGTGCCCGGCCGCGGCGTCGCTATGTATCTAGCTATCCTGGATACGGCGCCGAGAAGAAATAGTGGGAGCGATCGGCGGAGGTGGCCGCTCGGTTTCCGCGGGAAGGGGCGGCGGGGCCCGTGGGGCCCGTGGACAGTGACGGGAGAGGGGGGAGACGTCAGTGAGCTGGAAGCTTCGCCTCCTTGGACTGGCGCTCCCTGCCGTGCCTGCCTTCTCCTCTGATCTATGGTGACGAGGCTGGGAGACCGGCTAGCGCCTGGCGGTGATGACCGATGACACCGGGCGTGGTTGTTTATTTTGACCTGAGGTCGTCGCTTGATCAGGGGGTCCTACTGGGCTTCACACCGGGGCAGGCTGACCTGTGTCGTCTCGTTTTTAAAGGGGAAAATATCCATTTCAAACATTGAACTCGTAGAGATCTGGCAGATCGAACCCTCGAAACGAAATCCTTGTTGTTGTTTGTACCTTTAACTATCGAATTCCGATCTTAAATCATAGATCTTTTTGGGCATCCGCAAGTTAGTCGTGATTTTCGGGGTAAAAACAAGGTGAAACCTTTGTTGCTTGTATCTAACAGTTCTCTTGCTGACGATATTGTTTTGTAAACGTGGTCTTTCTTTATGGCAAAAATCTAAAATCTTAGATCGGGCGACGAAAAATGCTTATGCATTGCTCTTGTTGATGATATTGTTTTGTAAACGTGGTCTGGCACTCGAGGTCATGTGGTCTTGGCCCGCAGAACACGTTCTTCAGATTCAGGGTCAGCAGTCAAGATTGAACGAACGCCGTGGCGTGGTTGCCTGCCCGGCTACAAGATCCGGCAGACTTGGGTGTCATGGCTTGCTGGCGCCGCCTGGAAGTTGAGTCCGTACGTGCGCGGCGGGTACCGAGAACAACAAGAAGAGGAAGATGTCATCGAGTTTCCAAGATCGTGACATATCACAGTGTTAATCGTTTCAGAAAACTCAAGTAGTAGTAGTGAGGAAAAAATAGATGGAGCAACCCAGCATGTCATGCCACCTAACCCGGTCACCGGTAATGTATGATCGTCTCCTACACGCTCGAGCGGACGGAGGATGAACCCCAGCGCGACACGGCGAAAAGCTGCCTCGTCGCGTGTGGAAATGTATCCACGTGACCACATCGTCGTCCCTGCCACGGCGAAACGCTCGACCGCAGCCCTTCTGCAGCAGCTGCCGTCTACGACCCTTCTGATCTAGTAAGCGGCGAGACACGGCGAACACGTCACGCGAGGGAAAATGTTGGGTCCAGGTCCAATCAGGCACGCACAAATGTGATGCTTCTTTGGCTGCCTGCAGAGACGACCACATTTGTCGGCAGAGGCGAAACACGCTCAACCAGCGGACCGACCGACCACTAGCCCATCCTGACGACAATAAAAGTGGAAATCGCTTCTTTCATCCATCTTGCTTCACTCCTTGATCCTTATACACCTTGCATATAGTATTTGTCTCACTAGCTACACACACAAAATCTACTTCCTTGTACACGTAGGGTTCGCACAATACAGATATAGTAGTAGCACCAACGAGGCACAGGCACGGTGAAAATTCCAGGTTTGCTCAGCGCTGAGGAGCTTACACAGTACACATAGTACCGTCTTTCTGTACAGTATCAGCCAGCCGCCGGCGTCCTTCGATCGTCTGAACGTAAGAAGGCACCTGGAACGCCTACACGGAAGAGAACATCTCGACGGTCTGCCCGTGCTGCGCGACGAGGGGGTCCAGGATGCCGGTCCACGTGTCGTAGTCGATGGGCGACCCGCCTCCGGGCAGGAGGAAGCCGTTCACGAAGAAGAAGGGCGCGCCGACAACTCCCCTCGTGCACCCGTACTAGATATAAGAAGCAACACGCGGTTCAGAGACATTTTAAGCATGCTTACAACTCATCACAAACGTGTACTTGAATCTGACCTTGAAGGAAACCCTCGCTGCCGAGTCGCTCCTCGAGTCGCTGAAGCCGGACTGGAACTCGGAGACCGAGTTGCCGACTGCCTGGGCCGCCATCTCCGATATCGCGCCGGTTACGGCGGTGCTCGACACCGATGATGTCGCGCTGTTGGAGAACTTTCCCTGCTTGGTGTTAATATCGGAAATATGTTAGCAACAGCTGTGTGAACGAGCGCCTGGATGGCGGCCAGGAATCACGACTATAGGCAAAGCGTTACACACAACGAAGGAGGGGCCAATGCCTTACAACACCAAGCAACTATAGGCAAGTACAAACAAATTAGCAGGTCTTTCAAAATTCTAACTTTCGAATTATCAAAGAATAACCATATAATAATGTATGTTATATATATCATTTGTTCCCAAATATCATATAACACCAAGAAATTACTGTTTGTCGACACAGTCACAAAATTTGTAGCTGCAGCATGACTTCATTGTTTGATGCTGATAAGTGGGAGAGCGCCAACAATGTTGGCTAGCTGGAATGTTCAGAAGAAGAATTGGAGACTTTCTTAGGGAAATGGATTTCAGATACTTTTGGGGAAAGAAGTAGGCTTACCCAGTTAGGAAGGCAGGGACTGAGGGCAGCTTGCAGGTGCATTGCACCAATTTATCATGATTAAGAGTGGGCCACTGCGACACATCCCAGAACGGCAGCGCCACAGGCCAAAGCTCAGGAAAAGAAGCTCATAGCGACTTGCCGAGCACAGAGGGGGCATATCTCATGGGCCATATATTCCGGTAACTTTCTTTTGCAATTTTAGAACCCCAAGACGCTCCGTCCATGGCTACTTCTAGATGCTACTCCCTCCGATTGGATAAGGTTGTCGGTGAGCTAGTACAACTTTGTACTAAATTATACTAAATCATCCGATTCCGATCGGAGGGAGTATGATTTCTATTAAGAAAACAGTGGGTGGTGCCCTCTCGTGCAAAACAAAAACAGATGTATGAGCGAGCACGAGGAAGTAGGCTGCTGTAGATGCGGTTGCATCGGAAGAAGTTATGTGGCTGCAACTCAGTTGAGCTGCTACAGTGATGACTTCAGAGGATGCTTAAATCGACACATGGGACTGATTCTAGGAGGTAGCGCTTGAAATTGATTTCCAGGTTCTACTCGGTTTCTGGCAGAATCTGCCACGACAGTACCTAACCATCGCTCGGTGTCGAGGATATTAACAAACTGAGCAAATGTTTTGAAGGTTTTCAGCTTCTCATATGTGCTCAGCTAAAAGATTGGCACACCCTACAGCTCATGGATGTGTAAGGCCACGTCGATTATGCACTTCTATGCCTCATTATAATTATTATTGGGAGGATATACCTCATTATAGTTTGATTATGATTCTTTAATTAAATCAAGTATGGCATGTGATGAAATAAAGCAAAGGGCATGGATACCAAAAGCTACAAAGGAGAATTCTGCAATTTGGTTATAAAACATATCATTTTCAATATTTTTTAATCATGAAATATTTGATGACACAAACAAGCAGCAATATTATCCATTTATAGGAAAAGAATGGATTTTCAGAACATGCTAAATGATAAACCAACATATGATTTTCTTTGGAAAGAGTATAAACCGACAAATGAGATGCAATGAAGAAAGTAATAGAACAAATGCAAAAGATCAAAATTAAAAAAGCAACGGACCTGATTCTTGAAAAATAGCTCCAGCAACGGATAGGTTGACGATGAGTTCAACTTGTTAGCTATATGAAGCGCACGGCAGGCCATGAATGAATAGGTGTGGTACCTGCAGTTTAGCAGTATAGTAAATTAGTGTTAGAATGAGTTGTATGGCACCTTCTGCTATGAGAATCACATCTAGCGCCAGATTTTCTGCTACTGAAAAATCCAAGGCTAGGGAGCCCCAAACACGATCCTTTGCCGTCGAATGCTGCCAGCAAATGAAACATTACATGACTAATTCTAAATTTCACAATAACAAACAGGACCAGCATCTGAACCTAATAACAATATAACACCCATCTAAACCAATAAAGGGCAAATACTAGGAAAGATTCAGTCCAATCGTTAAATTCGAGTGTCAATGACAAAAGGCCCAAAACTAGCTATTCCTACCAATGAGCTCCAAAAGAGGCAATATAGCTCTCTTCAAGATTACTATAACTCTAGGCTTTAACCATGGACCAAACAGGACCAACATCTGGACCAAACAGGCTTTAGCCATGGGCACATACTAGGAAACATTCAGTCCAACTTCTTAAATTTCGAGTGTCGATGCCAAAGAACCAAAACTATCTATTTCTATTCATCAGCTCCTAAAACAATTGACCACTCATAAATCACAACCCCTTCTACACATCTAATCAGTGGCACTATAGCTCTCTTTAAGATTACTATAACTCTAGCCTTTAGGCATTAGCCATGGACAAAACAGGACCAACGTCTGAACCAAATAAAACACATCCAAATGAATAAAGGGCAGATGCTAGGAAACATTCAGTCCAATTCTTAAATTCTCGAGCGACGATGCTAAAAGGCCCAAAACTATCTATTCCTATCAATCAGCTCAGAAAACAATTGAACACTCACAACCCCATCTACAACATCTAATCAGTGGCGCTATACCTCTCTTTAAGATTACTATCACTCTAGCCTTTAGGCTTTGGCCATGGACCAATCTCAAAGCCCAGAGTAGACATTACCTGAAGAGCGACCAAAAAATTTCCGTTTGGCAAAGTTACCAAATTTGCAAATACTCTCTTAAGCACTCAGTTACTCACACTAGCCAAGTCAACACTATCCGGACTTGCCAAAATTACACATGTACAAGACTTCAGTCGGCTGAAATTTCAGTCTCAGAAGACAGTTTCATGCACTCTTGCAGTGGAAGACTGCTCGAAAAAAACGCAAATTTAGCACTAACACTGACAGGATCCCGAGACCCTGGAGCACAGATAACTGAAACAGAACAGATCAAAACATAGCTGGAGGAGAGGGGAAGGGACGGATTAAAGTGCAGCGGCAGGGGTTCCGCGGGATCTTACGGGAGGGGGAAGGGATGGACGATGAGGGAGACCCGCGGGGAGTATCGCTCGACGGCGAGCTTGAGCGAGGGCCAGGCATCCCGGCTGTCGGAGCAGAGCGGGTCGAGGAAGGCCTCGACGAGCACGGCGTCCTTCCAGGTGGCCACGGAGCCCGCGCTGCCGTAGGCGAAGCCGTCGTAGCGCGGCGGCACGGAGGCCTGCGCCTGGAGGACGAGGAGGAAGTATGAGCAGGATGCGGCGAGCGCGCCCGCCAGGAGGAGCCGCCGGAGCAGCGGCGCGCGCGGCAGCAGCGGCGGAACCCTGGCCATGCCCATGACGGGTAGTGGTCTTCGTGCGCCGCCGCCGCTGGTGGTGGTGGCGTGGCCGGTTCTGCTCCCGTGGGCAGAAGTCAACCGGGCTCCGGCGGTGGTGGTGATGCGAATGGGGAGAGCGGAAGGAGGACACGATGCCGTCGTCGCCATCGTGGAACTTAACTCGATCGAAGATAGATAGATATTTTTCTTCCGGGATTGTTTTCTATGTGTATGACAGGTGGGTCCAACTTTCAGTTTCAACCATTGGCTACATTTTTTTAGGTGAAAGAAATACTCACTCTTTGTCTAATAACTTCATAAAGTTTGGTAAGCAAAATCTTTGCGGGTATGAAGAACAAGAATAAATCAAGAGGTTCATCTTGGTTATAGGTTTTCTTGTAATTTTTATCCTTCTTTTCCCATTGAAATAAATCTTGTAGTAACAAATATTACAGATATAAGAGGTTCATTCTCTATGACTTGTGTATTTTTGTTTACTTTGAATTCAGTGTGAATTTAATTTTGAATTCAAATGTTGATCAGATAAGTTGATAGGCTTTTCCACGATTTCCCTTAATTTTAGAAATATGAAAAAAATATCAAGATTTATAGCACGCCCCCCCCCCCCCCCCCCCGACAATATAAACCCTAATTCATCGAGAGTGAAGAAAAATCTCCATCACTTTGTCTTTTTAAGAAAAAGTTCAAAATTCCCCCACATGTTTGGATGTGAATGCAGAAATCCTAATCTACCCCTTTCGTGTCATAAATCCTTGGGACGTTACACTATTTACAAGACAACTTCACCAATTTTGAGGCAAATGAGTGGATGGAGGCCCACAATAAGGCCTAGACCACCACACACTTTTTAGCTACCCCCTCCAGTCCTAAATACAAGGTGACCATAAAAAATTATAATCTGCAGCTACAAAAGGCCTCTATCTCTTGATGAGAAGAATTGGTTAGATTTCCACCTTGTACAATGGTGCTCATTAATGCTAACAGTGCCTCCAGCCATGGAGAAAGAGACATCACATTAAACATGTTTAACTAGCATGGAGGATGAAAGTTTATTGTTTTAATTAAACTACTACTACTAGCCTTGTATACAAAATCAGAGTGAGTAGCATTTTATTTTTGTGATGAGTAAAACAATCTTTTTGAAATGTAGTTGCACTTAGTCAAATTTTCTTGACCTTAAATACTTCTTGTTAGTTTCCTAGATTTGTTGAGTTACTACTCTATCTCTTTTTCCTACCTAGGACAATGGGGACTACATTAACATCCCAAGTTTGATTATGGAGAACATAATATGTATCCTCAAACGGTGAGAATCTATTAGAACTCTACCAAGAGCAGATAGCCATGCCATGCTTACGAAGGTGGAACTTACACATGATGGTAAGTAGAAAGAGTGTGAGAACACTACGATTATTAAAAATATAGATTTTACTTTTGTTTCAAATTATGGGGGTTTGAAAAGGTCCAAATATTATACTGCTCCCACAACAGGTTTAAATCTCATCACTAGGCATTCCATTTGGTTTTCTAAGTAAAGCACATTGTATGGAAGAGCTATGCAAACAGAAGACAACCATAATAGCCATGAGACCGATTATCCGAGATAATTTTCATTGAAACAAGAGGCAAAATATATGCCTTGTTGCTTTTAAATAGATAGTGTGGTACAAAGACAACATGAAGCATCTCTGACTTATTACAAAAAAGCCTACTCTTCCAACATAAAATCACTAAAATGCTTGGCCGCGAGAAGCCTCAGAAGGCGCACCTTCAGTCTGATCCGATTGGAAAAACATGACCTGCGGCACAAATGTTCCAGAAGTAGGGATGCAAGGGGCTCAATAAAAGGGTACCCTCTACCCTCTTTAGTTCAACAAAATAAGTAACTTTTTTATGACATCATCATTTTGAAAAGTTAGTTTATTTTTTATTTAAACTAACAAGGTAAAGGGTACCCTAAAGAACTCATTTGCATCTCTATATGGAAGACTCTCAGATTCCTTATTTGTAATAAGTTCCAAGCTTTGAGGTCTATGACAGCCGATTGGTAAATAACCTATTTTAAACAATTGCACAAACCAAGCTCACTCCTGAAGGATGGAGGTAACTAATGAACAATCCTTTGCGGGATTGGATTAGTTGTCTCGCTGAAATGCCATAAAGCGGCTAAGGCTAAAAAAATAGATTAATTTAGAGCGTTGCAAAATTCTTTCTTTTTTTACAATGCGACCCACACAGTCACTGCTCCTGTCCGATCACAAGGTTAAACAATTGAGAACCGTTGGGTGGATATGTGCTTGAAGTAGTCCAAATTCTCCATGGTAAATTGGCCATGATCTCTTCCGAGCGGGTATAGTCGTGTCAAGAGTCGAAACTGATGCTCAACTTAAAAATAATCCATTGATGATAAACTGGTGCATTGCCATCTAAAGACTGATTCAGGTCTTCGCTTAAGCTAGCTGCTTCTCTAGGAGAGGCATTCGAGGACAAAACCACGAGTACGGGCACCAGTTGGTGCTCCCATTCTCCTCCACCTTCGGGTAAGGGATGCCCTCCGTAGCATCTGTCCCCAGATCGAACACGATCGCCCACGCCCAGTGGCTCGTCTGCATGTCGCGACAGTGATCCAGGTAGTAGACGCAATTCCCCTTGATCGCAGGGTACTCCCTGGCAGAGAGCGCAAGAGCGTCGCCACGGCCGAGGAAAAGCGCGTAGCCCCCGAGGTCAGTAACCCTCTCGCCGACCCGGAAGTCCCACAGGGGCGTCCACTCCGGCCTGTAGACCTCCATGAACAGCTCGCGGCGGCCGTAGAACAGCACCGCGAGCAGGAGCTGGCCGCCGCAGGCCACGACATGCACCGCAAGCACGGAGAAGACGATAGAGTCGAACTTTCTGCCCGCCCACGCCTCTGACAACCTGCACGCCTCATCGAGGTACATGCCGCTGGCCTGGATAAACTCGGGAGGAGAGGTCGTGCCGAGCTTGAGGTCGTAGATGGCGATGTTGGACTTCTTGTCTATGACGTACATCTTCCCGGCGTGGAACTCGACGCTGTGGATCGTCGCGGCGTGGGGCACGGCGTGGGGCATGCCGGGACCGGTCCAGGCGGCGTCCCCGGGCCGCCAGAAGAAGAGGACGTGCGCCACGGGGCCGAGGGGCTGGCTCGCGACGGCCATCCAGTGCGATGATGTGAGCGGGTCGCCGGAGAGGAAGACCTGGACGATTGGGGACAGGGGCGGGAGCGGGATCTCCGTCCCGGAGTGGGGCTCCCAGAGAACGAGCCGCGTAGGGGAGCGGGGGTCGTCCGCTAGGGCCAGCCAGCCACGAGGCGTCCCGCAGCAGTAGATCGGCGGGAGGTGGAGGCCCGCCAGTGGGCGCATGCCTGGTGGGCGTGGAGGTGGTCGGCGTCGGAGGTCAGGCGTGCCGTGATCTGGTCGAGAAGATCGGCGGGAATACGGTGATGGACTGCTGTCAGTGGCCTGTTCTTCGTCTAGATCATGGGCCGTGGCCCCTCAAACAGAGTATCCCGGCCTGGGTGCGCGTAGCAGGGCTAGGCCCACTAATCTTACCAAGTTTACCTTCTTCTGAAAACGAAAACAAAAACAAAAGAATTCGCACGCATGACACCCGGAAGCCCGGAAGCGGAAGCACGCTGCGCGGGTCCACAGACGGGCGGCGTGCGGCTGGACTCTGGTGCACGCACGCACGCGCACACGCAACCGCACCGGCATGGCGCCGCCGCGCACACTGTCACTGTCTTTCTAGTGTGCAGATGCGCTGCCGCAGCCGTCCAGGGCCAGCGGCGTGGCTCGAACGAAACATCGGTTTCCTCGCCGTCGCCGCCGATGCGGAGCCACCGAAGCAGCCTTTACGCCGACGCAAAGATCCCCATCGGCGCTACACTTGTGACTTGTGTAGTCTCCAGTCCAGGAATCCGAGCAGGGCGACTACAGGCAGTGGCATCTTTTAGTTAATGAACTGAGCAGTGGAGTTAAGCAACTCGCCACATCTCTTCTCTTCTCCAAGGGAGGGAGCAGGAGCATGGCAGAGGAGGGGTAGTACGACGACGACGAAACGCTGTGCTCTGTGTTTTTACTATGCGTGCATGCCCAGTCCGGCCCGGCCGTGACCAGTCAGCTCATGTGGTGCCCTCACTGCAACTCTGCAATTCTGCACAGCGCGCGTACTACCAAATGCGCGTCCGTGCTCCATCTCTCCCCTCTCGCTGGTATCCCGGCCATTGTTCTTCCGTTTCCAGTTGTTGTTCAGGCTGAAGGAGAGAGGCGGGGACAGAGTGACATTTTTAGATCCAGGAAAGCCGGACCTAGTTCTACGTCTACTAATGTTTATCCGGCGAACACGGCCGGCCGGCCGGCCGGTCCGAATCCACCGCCGCTCGGGGTCTCGCGTCGCTTCTCCTAGATAGCAACAAAACAAAACACTCGTTACCCTTGTAACTTGGGCTCCCTCCCCACCCCCTGGATTATTATCTTAGCAGCAGCCTAGTCCCAGTCCCACCCATGTCCTACTCCTAGTCACCCCAGCGGCAGGACCGCAGATAAATCCCAGGAAATTCGCTGCTGCTCCTCCTCCTCCGTGTGCTCCGTGACACGAGACCTCTGGTTCAGATGGTGATGCGGCGAGCCCTGGATAAAATGACAGTGTGATGATGATGACGCAGGCGAGCTCCGGGTGGCGTCGCCGATTGGCGGATCGATTGCTCGCCGCCGTCACGCACCACATCGTTTGATTTTCTGCAGAGAACGAGATTGCTTCTTTTGCTCATCCCTCTGGCCTCTGCTCGCGGCCAGATCGCCGGACGAGGAGGGAGGGAGGGTGACATGCTCAGCATCCGTCAGTCAACGTCGACCTGTTTGATGCTCTTCCATCTCGCTGCTGCTGCAGCATGCAGAGATTATCATGGCGCTGGGCTGGACCGCCGTCATCATTGCGAGCGCGAATCAGCGGCGTCAGGACCCGAAATCTCCTTTCTACGTACGTACACTCGTCTGATTCGCGAGGTTTATCGTGTGGCGTCACGTGGACGGATAACTCTCTCTCTCTCTCTCTCTTTGGAACTCCGAGGCTCTTCTTCTACTCTTTTGGTCGTGTCTTCTGCGTGCCAGATCTGGTTCCGTTCTTTTCGGAACGGAGAACTGAGTTTCTTTTTTTTACACAAAAGTTGATCCACAGCTGATGAGCATAACCGAGTTGCATCGATATCGATTGCAAAGATCGGATATAACTTGTATCATCTTCGTATTAATATATTCTATTACCGGAGAATTACTCCTAGTGGACAATATACTTGGTCAAACAAGTAGGCAGCCCCAACTCTGTAAAAATTGGACCAAGCAGGGAGTTACTTTTCCACCTCACTACTATTCATAAAATGACCAGAGAAATCTCAGATCATAACCCTATCATTCTTGATACTATGGAAGGCAAGGAAAGCAAAATCAGAGAGTTTAGATTTGAGAAAAGATGGTTGAAAGATGATTTCATGCCAAGAGTTGCAAGAATTTGGGTTCATCCTGGTAGAGCTAAGGGAAGTCTTGCCCTCTTCCAAGCAAAGCTAAAAAATGTGAAAAAAAAAACTCTCAAAGGGTAGGGTGCCCATATCAGAGACAGATATATCAAGAAGAAAAAAGAGCTCACTCAGCTAACTAAGTTAGAAACAATTGAAGAAACAGATTTCCTGTCTAGAGATCAAATTTGAGGAAAAGCTACATTTAGAAAGATCTAATGTAGATCTATGAACTTGAAGACGCATTTTGGCAACCGATACAGAGAAAGGTGGCTGTTACATGAAGACAGTAAAACTAAATTCTTTCATAGAGTGGAAAATGGCCAAAAAGGGAAATAACTATGTTTTCTCTACAAAATGGTCCTAATTTGGTTCAAGGTACAACTGATCTGTTATCCCATGCTACTGCCTTTTACAAAAACTTGTTTTTGGTCCCGAGGAAATGTCTCACACCAGACTGAGAGATGATGTTTGGTCTAAAGATGAACGATTAAGTGACCAGAGATGGCCGGACCATTTACTATGGAGGAAGTCAAACATGTAATTGTTCAAATGGAAAAGAATAAAGCTGCTAGACCTAATGGATTTCCAATAGAATTTTATCAGGCTTGTCGGGACATAATCAAACAAGATATGATGTTGATTTTTAATGATTTTCATAAACATAAGATTGGCCTGGCAAAAATTAATTATGGTATTATAACCTTGTTGGCAAAAGGGGAAGATGCTACCACAATTCAGAATTATAGGCCCATCTGCCCACTTCAGGTGTTGTTCAAGATTTTCACAAAAGCTTTGACTGTGAGATCAAAAGCTCTCATGAAGAAGATTATTAACACTTGCTAGACTACTCTCATCAAAGGGATATACATAACTGATGGTGTCATGCTACTATAGGAAATTTTGAGAGAGACTAGATTCAGAAGATAGTAGGGAGTGATTATGAAAATAGAGTTCGAAAAGGCCTATGACAAGGTGAATTGGAATTTTCTGCTTGATTGTTGTAGACAAAAAGGTTTCAATGACAATTGGTTGCAATGGATCAACAAAGCTGTCATTGGTGGCACGCTGAGTGTGAAAACTAATGATTGTTTGGGCCCATACTTTTGTAGCTACAAATGAGTCAGACAAGGGGACCCAACTACTCCCACTCTGTTTAATTTGGTTGTTAACAGTGTGTCCAAGAAGATTTAGATGGCACGATAGAATGGCTTGATCTGAGGTTTAGTTGATCATCTGTAAAGGAGGATGTGCAATCCTTCAGTATATTGATGACACTATCCCTTCCATCAAGGATGACATGGAAAGTGCCAGGACCTCGAAGCTTCAACTATATATCTTTGAATCTATGTCAGGTTTGAAAATAAATTTTGAAATGATTCAAATTTTGTTAGTACAACGAGATGATGAGAAAATGCAAATGTATGCTGATATGTTCAATTGCCAGATTGGCATGTGGCCCATCAAATACTTGCGCACTCTAGTTTCTGCTAGAAGAGTCTCTATTGCTGAGATGAAATTTGTAGAAGAGAAAATTAAGAAAGGTGTGGAAGGTTGGTTGGGGGATCAATGCATGTCTATTGGTGGGAGAGTCACCAAAATTGATGCTTATCTATCCAATAGTGTGGTTTATCAAATATCTCTAAGACTTATACATAAAACAAATATAGAAAGGATGGAGAAACCAATCAGATATTTTCTGTGGGCTAGTACTAGATGTAGGAGAAAATATCATCTTGTCTCTTGGAAACCTAGAAGGAAAGGAAGACTGGGTATCAAGCACCTTCTCCGATTTAGTGTTAGTTTGATGTGCAAATGGTGGTGGAAACTGTAACATGACAGTGGTCCTTGGCAAGATTTTATGTGGAGAAAGTATTCACTCAGATCTTCTACATATTTTGCCAAGCATATGCAGCAAGATTCAGCTTTTTGGTCTGACATGTTAAAGGTAAGGGACATTTACCTTAGAGGTAGATAAATAGTAGTCAAAAGTGGGACTAGGAAACATTTCTAGGAAGATACTTGGCATGGCCCAACTTTGTTAAAAGAAAATTCCCTACCATGTTTGATTTGTGTAATGAACAAGACATAAATGTTGTTGAGGCTGCCAATATAGGCTAGCAATTCACTTATAGGAGGTGGTTGCCTCCTAGCCTATAGGTTCAGATCATAAATTTGAGGAGATTGCTTGAGATTGTTACTTTGACACCTAACAATGATATTCCTTGCTGGAATTGGACAAGAAATGGTCAATTTTCAGTTAAATCTGTGTACAAGCACCTTTCAAATGTTGGCATAGATAAATCCTTTAACCATCTCTAGAAAGCTAAGATCCCTCTGCAAATCAATGTTTGGTTGTGGTTGATCTGGCAAAATGCCATTGCTACCAAAGACACCATGTTAGAAAGAGGTTGAACAGAAAATACCAAGTGTCAATTTTGTGCTAAAAACGAAACAATCCATTATCTTTTCTTCTCTTGTCCTGCTGCAAAATATGTGTGGAGCTATCTAGAAAAATTTGTTGGTGCCTCAAATAGACCTAGGAACTTCTCCAAGTTCTTTTGGAGATTTCCTCAATATGTGTCTGCTAGCCATAATGTCCAGATTCTTGATGTTGCCTCTTTTTGCTGGGCAATCTGGAAACTTTGTAATAAATCTTGCTTTGAAGGAAAATTGATTAATTCTTCTTCAGATCAAAATTGTTACTCTGCTGTTTTCATAAATTATTGGGCAGGTTTAAATAACTATGTAGATCAGGACATGAACAGGAGCAACCGGGCTGGTCAATACAGCTCTAAATTTGCATGCTGGGTCAACTTCTTATGTGACCGGATTGGAAGATGCTCGCAGGTCGCCTTTTGATCATGGAGCTGATGTTGGGAATGATCAACAACAGAGGGATGGTGGTGATGACTCCAGTATTTGTCACAACTGATCAATCTCTGCTTGAAGCAAGTTGGAAGCTGCAGTGGTTGATGTCTGAAGACATGAAGCTCATTTTGATCTACGTCTGGTTCCTTTATCCTATTGGTCGGTTGATTGCTGGGATGATGGCGCCAGAAAAGAGTTGGTGCCTAGTTGAATGTCCAGCCCGTTGGGAACCCCAAGAGGAAGGTATGATGAGTATAGCAGCTAGTTTTCCCTCATTTAAGAAACCAAGGTTTATCGATCAGGAGAGGAGAGACGGCGACGACTGAAGGTGATGCGGAACCTGCACACACACAACCAAGTACTTTGTTCCCAACTTACGATGAGGTTGTCAATCTCACCGGTTTGCTTGAAACAAAGGTTATGAGTGTATCGAGTGGAAAACAATATAGTATGCGAGTAAAGTAAACAGTACGAGTAAAGTAAACAGGTGATAGCAATATGATGGAAATAGGACCGGGGTCCACAGTTCACTAGTGGTGTCTCTCCATAGATAAAATAACACATGCTGGGTAAACAAATTACAGTTGGGCAATTGATAGAATAAAGATAAACGTGATATGTCAAGAAGATCACTATGAGATTTACTCTGGGCATTACAACAAAATACATAGACCGCCATCCAACTGCATCTATGACTAATAATCCACTCCCGGGGATATCAATCCGAACACCCCAGTAGTATTAAGTTGTGAACAATAGATAATTGCATTAAGCAAAGTGTGTAATGTAAACAAAGCATATGCCCTTGAGCATATGAATGTTGTTTTCTCCCTAGTAGCAATAGCACATCTACCACCTTAGAGGTTTCTGTCACTCCCCCAGGTGAAATAGAGGCATGAACCCACTATCGAGCATAAATACCCCCTCTTGGAGTCACTAGCAACTACTCGGCCAAGATAGCTACTAACAACGGAGAGCATGCAAGATCATAAACAACATAGAGATAACAAAAGATATAATTTAGTACAACAACTTAATCATAAACACCAATATTCATCGGATCCCAACAAACCAAACATGTAGAATTATATAACGGTGATCTCAATCATGTAGGGCAGCTCATGAGATCTAAACATGAAGCACATGGTGGAGAAGACAACCATCTAGCTACTGCTATGGACCCATAGTCCAAGGTAGACTACTCACTCATCGCTCCGGAGGCAAGCATGGCGATGAAGAAGACCTCCGGTGGCGATTCCCCTCTCCGGCAGGGTGCCGGGAAGAGCTTCTGGACCCTCCCGATCTTCAGGTCGACGGTGGCGGCGGATCGCGATGTGTTCTGGAAATATGATCGGGTACTTAGGTTTTTTCCGTCGGGGGGTCTTTATAGGCGAAGGGGCGATGTCAGAGGAGGGGCCAGGCGCCCTCACACGGGCCCCGCGCGGCTAGGCCCCTGGCCGCGCCGCCCATGCATGTGGGGCCCTGGTGGCCCCCCTCCTACTCCTCTTCGGATCTCTGGAAGCTTCCGGGTAAAATAAGACTTCAGGAACTTGTTTCGTCCAATTCCGAGAATATTTCCTGTGTATCACTTCTGAAACACAAAAACAGCAGAAAACAGGAAACTGGCACGGTGGCAACTTGTTAATAGGTTAGTTCCGGAAAATGCATAAAAGTGTCACTAAGTGTAACGAAACAATAGGCAAATGATGTAAAAACAAGCATGGAGCATCAAAAATTATAGATACGTTGGAGACGTATCAAGCATCCCCAAGCTTAACTCCTGCTCGTCCTCGAGCAGGTAAGTGATAACAAAAGAATAATTTTTGAGGTGACATGCACCTACACAATCTTGATCATATATGTAAGCATTTGTGAGCTGGGATCATAAGAACTTAAAACATGGGCATGAAGATATAATCATGACAATAAGAACTTAGCAACCATATTGTAAACATGAAAATGAACACAAACAAAAGATCACGATAATGAAACAATGAAAGTCAAACGTGTGTTCAAATCATAAGGAAAAACATACAAGTGGTTTTCAGCTTGTCCTTCAATGAGAGCAAAACATAAATGCATAGGACACCTTCAAGTTTAAGAGGGCGACTAGATACAAATAATTTAAGAACAAGTGAAACCAATAATCATGAATCAATCAATGAACTTTGGGACAATGCATATCACACTAAGAATGACAACTATGCTCTCTTAATGGTGCATAAAGAAAAAAGAAGGTGGTGACTCAACATAAAAGTAAAAGAAAGGCCCTTCGCAGAGGGAAGCAGTGATTGCAAGTTTTATAACCTTCAAAAATTATGGTACTTACCGGCTTTGAGCTCTCATTGCCCCCATCATAAGCATCTTGAATGGTTAAAGTTAATGCGAGAACAATTATGATGCATATGCTTGACAAATCATAAGTTGAAAACCTCATGCCCCGTGAATACGAGTACCCAAACCTCATGCTACTTTACTTAGAGTCCCAAGCAAGGCTCTTGTCATTGTAAGTATATGCATATCATTGAGAACCGCCAATGGGGTACCTCCGTGCCCGATGACATGGAACAAGCCCACACCAAAATGACAGGACAAGCAGATAATGAACACCTCGACATCTCTTTTATTTGCCTTTTGTTTAGCTTTTTATTGTGAGATGCGTCGTCGAATGTTCACCATGGGTATGCTGCAAATTTCCACCATGAATTATGCATGGCTTAGATTGGCGGCCCGGCGTTTCCCTAACACATATACAAACTCCATGATCCCTACAAGATTCCCAATTCATTTCACACCGCGGGCATCCATAAACAAAAGATCACGATATCAACTCAAATAAGAAGTGCAATGTTGAAAGCTTGCCCCATAACAGCATGGATGGGCTAGAATCCAACTTACAACTTGCAAGCATAACAACTCAACATAAGAGACCACAATGTCAAATTTTTAAGAATAGGAAAAAGTAAAGTGTGCCTTCTGGTTCGTGAGAGCTTTACTGACTGAATTTCGCATAACACTGGTAAGAGTTTAATTTGAAGAGAAAATAAAAGCAAGTCAAATTTACTTGGAATGGCAAATTGCTAGTAGGTATGTATGGTGGACACTTTGGAAAACTTTGGCTTTTAGGAGTTGGATGCACGAGTAGAGCTCATACTCAGTACAAGGCGAGGGCTAGCAAAAGACTGGGAGCGACCAACTAAGAGAGCAATAATGGCCATAATCATGCAAAGCGACATTAAAAGAAGCATAAGATGGCATCAAAAGTCAAAACTAAATGATCATGAAGGCTATTGGCGACTTTGTAAGAGTCTAACATGTGTGAGCATGCGCCAAGTCAACCCAAATAAAGCATGAAGGAGAAAACCAAAATAATGCTTCCATACAATTAAAAACAACGCATGATTTTTTCAAAGGCTCATTAAGCAATCTCAGTTATTTGAGACAAGTCATGCTACAGTAAAACCACTAAGCATACTATCAAAAAGACATCAAGCATGACATTAAAAAGCCTAAGCCGCAGTCTACGCAAGCTCCTTCTTGTACCACTATTTTGCACAAAGCTTTTTCTCTTTTCCAACACCATTTGAAATTTTTATAAACACATCTTTTGATGAAAACCAATAAAGATCAGAGGAAAAAATACACCGTGATGAAAAGATATGACAAGATCTGAACGCAAATCAAGGCAAAAACGAAAACCAAAAGCAGTAGCAGAAAAAGAAGAACACTCGGTGAAATTATAAGAATGAAAACGGAGTGTTCTTGGCAAATGAAAACGAGTACATCTCCTCCAAAGGAAATTTGTTGGGGTCCAACCATTTATTGAAGCAAACAAACAAACTAAACCAACTAAGAAAACTAAAACAACTGACGCTCCAAGAAAAACACATAGTGCATGAAGCAATAAAAATATAGTGTCTTCAAAGGTGACCTGATTTTTGCCGATGAAGAAGGGGTGCCTCGGGGGCATCCCCAAGCTTTGACGCTTGTACTTCTTGGATATTTCTTGGGGTGATGCATGGGCATCCCCAAGCTTGAGCTTTTGTCCATTCTTCAACTCATCTCATCATTCTCCAATCCCTACACTTGAAAACTTCCTTCATACAAAACTAAACACAATTCTATTAGCAACATTAGTGCAAGCATAACATATAATCAATCCTCTATTTGCTTCAGGTCTCAACTCAAAACCACCACATATATAGCAAATACTACTGTAGCAACCTCCCCAAAAGTTCCGTGATCAAAAGAACTCAAAAGAAAGCGATAAAGTGGCAAACACAAATATTGGCAGAAATCTGTCAAAACTGAACAGCTGACAAAGGTCGAATTTTTTAGGGGTTTTGTGTTGCTCAAATCAAAAAGTGTTCAACTAACAAAAGTTTGGATATAACCTGGGGCATATGCACAAGAAATCGCAGGTCCAAAAGATAAACAGAGAATTTTCACGAATTTTTACGGTGCAGCACCAAAAACAGTTTCAGGACAGCAACATCCCCAAATCTTTACCTCACTCAAATTAGAGGCTTCTCTTGGCACAAAAACGAAATAAACAAGATAAGGAGCGGTCATTACAGTAGTAATGACTTCCAAGACTGAAATAAAAGAAAAAGTACTGAAAAGAAAACATTGGGTTATCTCCCAAGAGTGCTTTTCTTTAACGCCTTTGAGCTAGGCGCAGAAAATTGCGAATCAAGTAATATCAAGTGATGAAGCATCAAGCTCATAATTTGCTCTAAGAATAGAGTCAAAAAGTAATTTCTTTTCCTAGGGAAGTGTTCCATACCTTTCTTTAGTGGGAATTGATACTTGATAGTGCCTTCCCTCATATCAATGATAGCACCTACAGTTCGAAGAAAGGGTCTTCCCAAAATAATAGGACATGAAGCATGGCATTCAACGTCCATAACAAGAAAATCAACGGGAACAAGATATTGTTAACCACAATAAGAACATCATTAATCCTTCCCAAAGGTTTCTTCTTAGCAACATCAGCAATATGAACATCAAAATAACACTTTTCAAGCGGTGGTAAATCAAGCATGCCATAAATCTTTCTAGGCATGATAGAAATACTAGCACCTAGATCACATAAAGCATGGAAATCATAACCATTAACATGCATATCAATGATGGGTTCCCAACCATCTTCTAACTTCTTGGGAACAGAGGCTTTTTGCTTCAACTTTTCATCCCTAATCTTTATGAGAGCATTGGTAATATGCTTAGTAAAAGCAATATTTAAAGAACAAGCATTGGGAGTCAAAGCAAGCTTTTGCAAGAACAAAATAACTTCAGATATATTGCAGCCATCAACATCAAAGTCATTAAAAGAAATAGAGCTATCATCTCCCACACTCCGAAAAATTTCAGCACTCTTTTGAGAAAAAGTTTTGGCAGTTTTAGGCTTTTTAACACAAGGAGTGGGAGTTTTCTCTACACCAATCAAAGTAAGAGGATTGCTATCAGTAGGAGCAACATCATTAGAGGTAGTAATTGTACATACCTTCATCTCTCTAGCCATCTCATCTTCTCTTTCCCACCTGGCATGCAATTCCGCTAACAATCTAATATTTTCATCAATTCCAACTTGAATAGCATTAGCGGTAGCAAAAACATTGTTCTCTTTCACATCATTAGGCAACACTTTTAATTTCAGAATTTCAACATCATGAGCAAGGCTATCAACTTTAGAAGCAAGAATATCAATTTTGCCTAACTTTTCCTCAACAGACTTGTTAAAAGCAGTTTGCTTACCGATGAAGTCCTTGAGCATTACCTCAAGCTCGGAGGGCGCGACCCTAGTGTTGTTGTAGGAATTACCATAAGAGTTACCATAGCCATTACCATTGGTAGAAGGATACGGCCTATAATTGTTACTAGCAAAATTGTTCCTATAAGCATTGTTGTTAAAATTATTGTTTCTAATGAAATTCACATCAACTTGCTCTTCTTGAGCAACCAGAGAGGCCAAAGGAACATTATTAGGATCAACATGAGTCCTATCATTAGCAAGCATAGCCATAATGGTATCAATCTTATCATTCAAGGAAGAGGTTTCCTCAACAGAATTTACCTTCTTACCTTGTGGAGTTCTCTCGGTGTGCCATTCAGAATAATTTACCATCATGTTGTCAAGTAGCTTTGATGCGGCGCCCAAGGTAAGGGACATAAAAGTGCCTCCAGCAGCTGAATCAAGTAGGTTCCTTGAAGAAAAATTCAGTCCTGCATAATTTTTTTGGATAATCATCCAAGTAGTCAGTCCATGAGTGGGGCAATTCTTTATCATAGATTTCATTCTTTCCCAAGCTTGAGCAACATGTTCATTATCAAACTGAGTAAACTTCATAATATTGCTACGCAGAGATATAATCTTAGCAGGGGGATAGTATCTCCCAATAAAAGCATCCTTACACTTAGCCCATGAATCAATACTATTCTTAGTCAAAGACAGCAACCAATCTTTAGCTTTTCCTCTCAAAGAAAAAGGAAACAACTTGAGCTTAATAATATCACTTTCTACATCCTTATATTTCTGCATCTCACATAGCTCAACAAAATTGTTGAGATGAGCTGCAACATCTTCAGTACTAGCACCAGAAAATTGCTCTTTCATAACAAGGTTCAATAAAGCAGGCTTAATCTCATAAAAGTTTGCAGCAGTAGCAGGTGGTGCAATAGGAGTGCAGATAAAATCACTTTTGTTCGTGCTAGTAAAGTCACACAACTTGGTGTTTTCAGGATTGGCCATTTCAGCAAAACGAAAGTAAACAAGTAAAAACAACTACCAAGGATTCTAATTTTTTTGGGTTTTTGATATAAAAACGATGCAGGTAAAATAAATAAAGTAAAGCAAAACAATAACAAAGTAAAGGATGTGTGTGCGAAAAACTCCCCTCGCATAAGTCTTCTCTTCCTCCCCGGCAACGGCGCCAGAAAACTAGCTTGATTGCTGGGATGATGGCGCCAGAAAAGAGTTGGTGCCTAGTTGAATGTCCAGCCCGTTGGGAACCCCAAGAGGAAGGTATGATGAGTATAGCAGCTAGTTTTCCCTCAGTTAAGAAACCAAGGTTTATCGATCAGGAGAGGAGAGACGGCGACGACTGAAGGTGATGCGGAACCTGCACACACACAACCAAGTACTTTGTTCCCAACTTACGATGAGGTTGTCAATCTCACCGGTTTGCTTGAAACAAAGGTTATGAGTGTATCGAGTGGAAAACAATATAGTATGCGAGTAAAGTAAACAGTACGAGTAAAGTAAACAGGTGATAGCAATATGATGGAAATAGGACCGGGGTCCACAGTTCACTAGTGGTGTCTCTCCATAGATAAAATAACACATGCTGGGTAAACAAATTACAGTTGGGCAATTGATAGAATAAAGATAAACGTGATATGTCAAGAAGATCACTATGAGATTTACTCTGGGCATTACAACAAAATACATAGACCGCCATCCAACTGCATCTATGACTAATAATCCACTCCCGGGGATATCAATCCGAACACCCCAGTAGTATTAAGTTGCGAACAACAGATAATTGCATTAAGCAAAGTGTGTAATGTAAACAAAGCATATGCCCTTGAGCATATGAATGTTGTTTTCTCCCTAGTAGCAACAGCACATCTACCACCTTAGAGGTTTCTGTCACTCCCCCAAGTGAAATAGAGGCATGAACCCACTATCGAGCATAAATACCCCCTCTTGGAGTCACTAGCAACTACTCGGCCAAGATAGCTACTAACAACTGAGAGCATGCAAGATCATAAACAACATAGAGATAACAAAAGATATAATTCAGTACAGCAACTTAATCATAAACACCAATATTCATCGGATCCCAACAAACCAAACATGTAGAATTACATAACGGTGATCTCAATCATGTAGGGCAGCTCATGAGATCTAAACATGAAGCACATGGTGGAGAAGACAACCATCTAGCTACTGCTATGGACCCATAGTCCAAGGTAGACTACTCACTCATCGCTCCGGAGGCAAGCATGGCGATGAAGAAGACCTCCGGTGGCGATTCCCCTCTCCGGCAGGGTGCCGGGAAGAGCTTCTAGACCCTCCCGATCTTCGGATCGGCGGTGGCGGCGGATCGCGATGTGTTCTGGAAATCTGATCGGGTACTTAGGTTTTTTCCGTCGGGGGGTCTTTATAGGCGAAGGGGCGATGTCAGAGGAGGGGCCAGGCGCCCTCACGCGGGCCCCGCGCGGCCAGGCCCCTGGCCACGCCGCCCATGCGTGTGGGGCCCTGGTGGCCCCCCTCCTACTCCTCTTCGGATCTCTGGAAGCTTCCGGGTAAAATAAGACTTCAGGAACTTGTTTCGTCCAATTCCGAGAATATTTCCTGTGTATCACTTCTGAAACACAAAAACAGCAGAAAACAGGAAACTGGCACTGTGGCAACTTGTTAATAGGTTAGTTCCGGAAAATGCATAAAAGTGCCACTAAGTGTAACGAAACAATAGGCAAATGATGTAAAAACAAGCATGGAGCATGAAAAATTATAGATACGTTGGAGACGTATCATCGGTAGATTTTGATTTGTAGCTCTCTAGGAGAGGTGTCGCCCTACGCATTCAAACTCATTCCGTTTTGTAATTTTCCCTGCTACTCCCCTACTAGTGCTCTCTCTGTGGAGCCTGGCTCGAACACTAGCAGTAGGCAGCGTTTACCTTCTTCTTTTGCTTTCTATCTTTCTGGACTGGCTGTAGCCCTTTCCGTTATGCAAAGTAATGGAAATCAATCCCCAGTTGGGGCTTCACATGAAAAAGAAGTGCACTCTTTCAACCCATCAATGAAAGGGATCGGGCAGACTCTCAGTTGTCCGCCCCGCCTCAAGGCCGTGTTTGGTACTAGAGTGTTTCTAAGGTTTGTAGGGATTATCTCCACTAAATCCTTAAATCCTCACTTATCCTAAAAGCATATTTAGTTCTAGTGTATTTTGGCTAGTGTAATCCCTATTTTCCCCCACTTTTCCCCGACTTTTCCCAAACCTACCTAGTAGATATGGATTGGATTAGTGAGATTGGACGAAGGTAGGGATTCACCAAATTCCCTTGGGGATTATCCCCACATATACTTTAGAACTATACAAAGCCTCAAAGTTGGGAGGCAACATTTTGGCTCTGGGGTGCATATGCATCATTTATTTAAAATGTAGTTTAAACATATTTTAAATTTTCAAGGAAATTTAAAAAATATGTTGCATGGACTTCTTTACAACCTATACGTGAACCAATTTGTTTCATAAAAACGGACTTTTCATGTAGTCTAGGCAATAAATATGAATTTTTGTGCTAAAACTAGGGTTTACACTGCTATGTTTTTATCTTTTTTAACAAAGCATTAAAAATATTAGTTTACCATGGAACTTTATTGAGCGCACATAGAATGTCGAGATGTACGCGTGAAAATTTTGTTCGGAATTTTTTTCATATTTAAATGTGTCTTTCAAATAAAGGGATAATATATACCCCAGATCAAATGTGCATTTCCCGTCAAAGTTGCCTCTAACTCGATGGATTTTCCTATGCGACTCAGCTGACTAGACTAAGGATGAGAGAGGAGGCTGAACTTATTTTGTCTATAGAAGGTCTAGGGCTAGGTGTAGGTCTGGGTTGTCCCTGTTTTGGATATACGAATTTTGGCGTGATGCTATTGAGGCGAGGTGCAATGCTGCTTCTGCGCACCCAAAGGTGATAGGTAGGGAAAATAAGGATGATATGTTGTTGTTTGAGGATTATGTATGATCTTTGAGTGTTAGTGCTTTCTTCCGGATGTCTTGAAATATCCATGCTTAATAACCCTTAGTTCCTCTATAGCCCTAGTAAAACGGGAGGGTTGGCCAAAAGATGTTGTGTAAGTTCTTCTATAAGCAATACAACTATATTGGATTGTACACCTACTTTAAAACTGAGTTAGAATTAAGTGCTTGCTATGTTTATTAGTATGTTACTATATGAATGATCCCATCTATATAATGTCACCGTATCTCCTTGTGCCTATGCTTTTAGCCACTGAAAGTCCCATTTAAAATTCTTCGGTGAAAACTAGAAACATGTTGTTACTGTTTTAGTTTTATTTCATTATCTAACGGCTGCTCTTCATAAATTGTTTCTTTGAGAATATTGATTCACCGGTGTGGTTGAGATTAACATCTCAATTGCTAGTCTTATTGGTATTCTTGTGCTTCTATCGCATCGAATCATAAATCTGGGTTAATAAAGATTTCAACAATCTCCTACACTTGTGGGTACAATCATCGTTGCACCCAGGTGTGACACGAGCTAGATCAATGGATGTGGGTTCGACCGTCATGTATTTTTTCAGAAAATATTAGAAAAGCAAAATTGCCAGACCCCATAGCTATATAATCATGTCAATTATAAAGGGGCATTGTTAAAGAATTTTTTTTTGAACAGGGGACGGGTGTCAAGCACCCGAAAAGATTGCTGCATTACATCGCTGGAAGTTACAGGAAGAACCAAAAAGTAGAAAGAATTACAACAAGGCCCAGAAAATTGCACCGAGGACCCTACAAAAAGCTTGTAAAGCGATCGGGTCCCTAGTCTTCAACTTACAGATCGACGACCAACTCCGACGTCGGCCTGCGAACACGCCGCCGGGGACACACCACTTGGGGCGAGCTGCAGCCAAGATCCAGCTTGGAGAGAGAAGCGACAGTGGAGCGATAGCCCTTCTGCCGTAGAGTCCGGCGCGAAGACGGACAAGCCGCCAATAATCACCGGAGGAGAGCTCCAAATGAAACCACCGCTTGAGGCAACCAGAAACCCGCTTCCAGCGTAGCCACCATGGCCACCGAAGCAAGACCGGGATGGCCACCCGCCACGGCAAGAACTGCCCCGACAACCAGACGAAGAAGACGAAGAAGGTGACGCAACGCTCCTTGGCCCCCTCGCCTCCACGGCCGGTCGGGAAGAAGAAGCAGATGCGCCAACCACCACCAAAAACTTCCTCCCCCGCCACCATGGCCAGGCGAGGAAGAATCCATAGCTTCACCTTCGATGCAGGTCACCGGGTCCTAGACCCTTTATTAGGAGCCATCGGTGGTGGATCTGCTCACCAACTGACTCCGGCCACCGGAGTGCTCGAGCGAGAGAACCACCTCCGGCCAGAACCAGACCTCGGTCGGCGATCTGGATCTAGCTCCGGGCAAAAACGCCCAACGGAGCGGCACCGACGCCGCAAAAACCTAAACTACACTACCTAAACTACTCTGGCACCTCCCCTTCGCCACCTCCGGCCGGCATCGCCGCCGGAGGGGCTCAGGTTCGGGCCGGCGGATTTGGAGGTTAAAGAATATATCAAGTGTTTCTAGTGTAAGTTGGAACCTTGCACCGTTGTGGTTACAAACACATTGATTTAGCTCTCAATTTCATTGTCTCAATTTCAAATACTATATTTTCTATATCTTCGTAATATTTCAATTCTATAGCCACAAGTTACTCTCTTAATTGCGCAACAATATCTTACTTTTACCAAATGATATCCTATATCTCGTAGAGTATATATTATATTCATCTCATTTATGTGGTCAAAATATTTTATTGATTGCAAAATACTCTCCCAATTTCATCAAATAATACCCTTTTTTACCTTCTTGCAAATCCAATTATATAGCCACAATTTGCATTATTAATTTACTACGCGACATTCTCTTAAGTTCACTAGGATTTTCTAAATGTTGCATAAGTGACGAGGGTTGAACTCGACAAATGTCCTAGATGAAGGACTTAGGATCGGGAAAATAGGGCGTCGGATGAACTCGAAGATAAACTCAGTCAAACGAGGTGGCTATGAAAGTAAACGTGGGTGTAGAACCTGGCTTGCTTTCAATCTGTCCCACACCGTCCCCTCCTGGCCCCTTTATATAGGTGGCCAGGTCTCGAGGATCGGGTGGGATTCGATACAGATTACAATATCGACATACGACATGAACTTGTATTTTGACTAGTATTACAATTGGGCCTAGCTTAACGGGCCTCAGGGGTACTCAACTGATGGGCTCTATTATCTATACCCTTGTCAGTAGCCCCCGAGATTCTACCAGAATTGCAGATTCGGGTTGAATCTCAGATCTTCAATTCTTCGACTTGATCAATACTTGACTTCTTCAAATCTTCAAATCATCGACTTGGTCTTTCGACTTTTATTATAATATCTCGCAAGGGGTTTTGATGAACAAGCCTGACAACTCTGATGGATCAAGAGGCCAGTTAACTGCCGGAACAGATACTTGCCACCTACTTCAAATTCAATCCCCTTGGACTTGAATTCGGGAAACCGGTCAAACCTATTCTTTTGCCGCATTTAGGACTTACAAAGAATGAGTCCCAGTGGTTCTCAGGGTACCCAGTGCGTCCACCAGGATTTTTCTTTGCGTCGTAGACACAGATACATACCAGCAGAGCGCATCCATGTGCGTATACTGGGCCACACAGGATGGATCCTGGGGTCTTACCTTCATGATATATTTCAACCACGGCATTCAAGTTTTGTCGCGATGACACAACTCGAGAATTATGCTTCGCAGCCTTGTTTGACTGATTCAATATATATAACTTTTCGATTTATCCTTTTTAGCTTCCGTGTATATCTCACGATGGGAGTAATTGATGTCTATTTTGTTGATAATGCAACCAAAGTTCCGTGCTAAAGAGATGCAACCAATTAAGTCTATCAATTTGCTCTTTCTTACCAACTTCGACTCGCCTCCTTTTTGTCGACTTTTTTCTATCGGGTGCGCGACACCGCTCCCGATGGGAGTAGCCCCCGAGGCTATAGCCGAAATTGTCGGGTATAGGCTCAAGAGAAATGATAAACTTGTTCCTTATACTTCTTCTCGCGTCATTTGTCGACTTTTATTCACTTTTGCAATGGATTTCTCCCCTTCTTATTTCTCAAGCCCCCGAGTTGAAGACGAGGTGAACTTGTGCTTCTTGACAAATGCTCTCTTATTTCGTACTCTCTTCTCCTCTTTTTTTTACGCATCTCTTCTTTGATACGGTAATTCCTCTTTACTACTTGCTCTGTAAAACCCAAAAATATATTTTGGACCTTGCTGCTCCAGAGGCCCATTAGTACGTGCTTATAAATAAAGCACGCTTGGCCAGGGTAAAAAACCCTAATTCCTTCATTAGTGCCTTTCTCCGCCACATCGTCTTCTTCCTCCTCACCCCATCTAGGGTTTTTCGTCCCTTGCACTTGTCTCCATGGCCGATGCAAGTGAATCTCGCTTGAACATCGGCGCCCCGGTGGAAAAACGGGGCCGCGGTCGTCCTCGTGGTAGTAAAAACAAAACTACCGCGGCTGCGGTAGCCTCGTCTTCTGCTCTGGTGAAGCGACGCCCCGGCCGTCCGGCCGGGAGCAAGAATAAACCCAAGGTGCCCTCTGCTGTGCCAGGTCCAAGTGCTCCTTCCCCTGATGCTTCTTCTTCTTCGCCCAGAATCTATTCTTTCTTCTGCATCTGCAATGCGCAGTGCCGCGAAATTCAGCGCCTGCCACAGAAATTTACCAAGTTCATGGATGGGCGAGAACTGCGTGAAGCAGTTCTCCGTGAACACTCTGGTGGAGGAACTCTATATGAAGTGGAAGTGTGGTACGACGACGCCGCTGAGCAATTCTTCAAGGGCGGCTAGTCGCGATTTGCGGAGGACCACGACCTCCATCAGGGGTTTTTCATGACCTTTGATTTTCATGTTGGCACGTCGAAGTTCGACGTGAGGATCTATGACGGCACCCAGTGCCAGAAGGAGTATGAAGCCGAAGTATAGCTTCACTTAGTTTGGTTCTTTATGTAATCTCCTTTCCCAGTTGTTATTCCTCGTGCTATCAGTAATAAATATTTGTATCTGGATTATGTGTTTATTAATAGACCAAGGGAACGAATCATGGTTCCGAGGCATGTGCATTAATATTTTATCGGGTTCCTTTGAACCATTTATATCGTAGACGAAATATCGGGTTGCAATCAACCTTGTAGTATGTCGCAGATAGTCATAAATCTCGATAACTAGTTAATATTATTTCGTACGACTCGAGGGTGTGAGCTCCCGAGCGTAAAGTAAAATATTTACACATGTTATCGATTTGACCCAATGAACCCGACCTATGGCCTCATGTTCTGGATTTGGAGGGTCAAGACTCAAAAAACTCTTTTTGTCGCCTTATATCGCTTATGCGTAGAAACATCGTAGCTGCTCTGCATTCCACTGGTTACTCTCGTCCTTCCCCGTTGATACGTCTCCAACGTATCCATAATTTTTGATGCACCATGCTTGTTTTTACACCATTTGCTTAGTGTTTCGTTACACTTTGTGGCACTTTTATGCATTTTCCGGAACTAACCTATTAACAAGTCGCCACAGTGCCAGTTGATGTCTACGCACGCGTCTGTTCTTGTAGACAGTGTTGGGCCTCCAAGTGCAGAGGTTTGTAGAGCAGCAGCAAGTTTCCCTTAAGTGGATCACCCAAGGTTTATTGAACTAAGGGAGGAAGAGGTCAAAGCTATCCCTCTCAAGCAACCCTGCAATTACGATACAGAAAGTCTCTTGTGTCCCCAACACACCCAATACACTTGTCAGATGTATAGGTGCACTAGTTCGGCGAAGAGATAGTGAAATATAAGAGGTAGTGATGATTATAAGTAGTAACTGTAATATGAAATAAGTATCGCTGCGAGCAAACATGTAACAAAACAGGAAGTAAACGGTGTGCAATGCTTGGAAAGAAGGCCTAGGGATCATACTTTCACTAGTGGACACACTCCCAACAAATATAACATAATTGAACAAATAAATAACTTCTCTTCACTATGGTACTCTGAATTACTCTCCTATTGAATAACACTAATCATTGCGTAGGGCTACGAAGCACTCCTCAAAGTTCATCAAGTACTTGACAAACACCACTCATAGAGATATCCAAATCAAATCACAACTCAAGATAGATATTATTGCAACTTAGACCAAGTACTAACACGGTGCACACACTGTCAATATTACACCATGAAAGGAGGAATAGATCACTTCCATACTATCATAGTGATAATTATTCTCATAATCCATAAGAGATCATAATTGTAGCCTAGACCAAGTACCACCATGATGCATGCACTGTCACC
Organism: Dactylis glomerata; assembly: GCA_007115705.1. Taxonomy (NCBI): domain Eukaryota; kingdom Viridiplantae; phylum Streptophyta; class Magnoliopsida; order Poales; family Poaceae; genus Dactylis; species Dactylis glomerata. The sequence continues at coordinate 5,022,823 of QXEO01000312.1, read as the reverse complement.
GTTACACCATGGCAGGAGGAATATATTACTTTAATAACACACTAGAGTACACATAATGAAGAAGAGTAACATCTACTTATTCAACATGATACAAAGCTCATGATCACATAAAGATCACATCATGGGAGAGAGAGGTGAACCACATAGCTACTGGTAGAGCCCTCAGCCCCGGGGGAGAACTACTCCCTCCTCATCATAGGAGACAGCGAGGTTGATGGAGATGGTGGTGAGGTCGATGGAGACGGCGGAGACGGCGATGGAGACCGATGGAGATGGCTCCGGGGGCACTTCCCTGTCCTGGCAGGGTGCCGGAATAGAGACTTCTGTCCCCCGAAATTCGTCGATGGCGGCGGCGGAGCTGCGAAACTCTTTCTGGAAAATTGCCGACTCCCCTAGGGTTTTCCGTCCCGAGGTTTTATATAGGCAAAGGGGCATTGTCAGGAGGCAGCCAGGGGCTCCTCACACCAGGTGGGCGCGGCCAGGGGCTGGGCCGCGCCCCCTACGTGTGAGGGCGGCCTCTGGCCCCCCTCCGGCTCTCTTTCGGTCTTCGGGAAGCTTCCAGGAAAAATAAGACTTCTGGAACTTATGTCGTCCAATTCCGAGAATATTTCCTGTGTAGCTTTTCTGAAACACAAAACAACAGAAAACAGGGAACTGGCACTGTGGCATCTTGTCAATAGGTTAGTTCCGGAAATCGCATAAAAATGCCACGAAGTGTAACGAAACACAAGGCAAATGGTGTAAAAACAAGCATGGAGTATCAAAAATTATGGATACGTTGGAGACGTATCACCAGTTCCTTGTTTTCTGCTGTTTTTGTGTTTCAGAAAAGTTACACAAGAAATATTCTCGTAATTGGATGAAACCAAAGCCAGTCGCCTAGAATTTTATCGAAGCTTCCAGAGAACCGAAGAGGAGACGGAGTGGGGCCACGAGGGGCCCTCACACCAGGGCGGCGTGGCCAGGGGCTGGGCCGCGCCCCCTATGTGTGAGACCGCCTCGGTCCACTTCTGACGATGCCCCTTCGCCTATAAAGACCCCCCAACGAGAAAAACCTAAGGACCCCGATCAGTTTTTCAGAACACATCGCGATCCGCCGCCGCCGTCGACCCGAAGATCGGGAGGGTCCAAAAGCTCTTCCCGACACCCTGCCGGAGAGGGGAATCACCACCGAAGGTCTTCTTCATCGCCATGCTTGCCTCTGGAGCGATGAGTGAGTAGTCTACCTTGGACTATGGGTCCATAGCAGTAGCTAGATGGTTGTCTTCTCCACCATGTGCTTCATGTTTAGATCTCATGAGCTGCCCTACATGATTGAGATCACCGTTATGTAATTCTACATGTTTGGTTTGTTGGGATCCGATGAATATTGGTGTTATGCTTGAGTTGAAGTACTGAAATTTATCTTATGTTATCTATATGTTGTTTATGATCTTGCATGCTCTCCGTTGTTAGTAGCTATCTTGGTCGAGTAGTTGCTAGTGACTCCAAGAGGGGGTATGTATGCTCGATAGTGGGTTCATGCCTCTATTTTACCCCCAGGGAACTTCAAGATCACCATCTGCATCCGCCATGCTTGTCCTTGACAAGTCATTTCCGCCATAGCTCTTCTTTGCTGGGATGGCGGTTATCTTGATGTTCCTTCTTCCATCTATCAATCCGCCGTAAATAGCGGATCAAGCGACGTAGTTATCTTAGCGAGATTTTCGGGATCCGATGGATCATACCGTTGAAATCCGCCGTAAATTTCGGCATACAGTTCCTTCTAGGGCAAGATTCACCAAGTTACTTTCTTACCCTTGGACACGTGTCGCCAGATTAGGGTTTCTGCGATCGGGACGAGCGGTGGTGATGGCGGGCACGAATCTCGAGGCCCGGGGTCTATATATACCCCGGCCTCTCACCCCCGGCCGGTCACCCCTTCATTCTCCCCGTCGCACTCTCTCTCCTTAGCGCCGCCACGAGAGCTTCGCTATCTCCGGCGAGCCAGCGCAGAAAACCTCGCCGCCGACAGCATTTTCCGCCACAAGCTGGCATCGTCTTCCTCGTCCTCGCTCAAAATTTTAGAAGTCATCACCGCCACGCCACTGGCCGCCATGGAGCCCGAATCTCCTCGCCAAACTTCAAAGTCTGAAGCTGCTGAGGGCTCTGTGCGATCCTCTGACACAGAGTCCGCCATGCCCGAAACCTCAGGAGGGGATTGGGACCCCTGCAGTCTGAGCGAGGAAATTCTATCTTCCTTGGAACGGGAAGGCCGCATAGCTGCTAAGGAAACCTCCAGATGGCGGGTTGTGCCTGGTGAAGCGGCGCCGATTCCTTCAGATGAAGAGGTCGTTATGCTGAAATCCCACATTGACCGTGGCCTCAGCCTTCCGCCATCCTACTTCCTGAGGGAAATTCTCCGTCACTACAGGTTACAGCTGCACCACATTGCTCCGAATAGCTTTAATGCATTAGCAGGTTTTGTTGCGCTATGCGAGGGGTATCTAGGCATCAGCCCGCGCGGAGACTTATTCCGCTTATATTTCAATATCCGCCATAACCGGGACGCGAACGGGAATCCTCGCAATTGCGGGTCAATCTCCTTCGTCCCTCGGCACGGGAAATCCTACCCCTACATTGTCCCTCATGACTCTGCTAAGGGATGGCGGGGTTCCTTCTTCTATCAGGCTAACCAGGCCCCTCCTGAAAGGAAGTTCGGCCTGCGGTCTTTTACTGATGGCCCCGCCGAGGAGCAGGATAGCTGGGGTGTAATGGATGACTTCACAATGGATGATGAATGCCAATTATGCTCACGGCGGATTTCGAAACTTGTCTTCTTTGGACTGACAGGTGCTGACACCATTTACTGCTGGATCTCACGGCGGATTCAGCCTCTTCAATATCGCCCAAGCCTGATGTGCGAGTATAGCGGAATAGACGATCCCCAGCGCTATTCCAAGGAGGAACTATCCGCTGAGGAGATCGAGCTTCGAATCCGCAACATCATTAAGGTGGGGCGAGATGAGCCTCTGAAGCTAAGAATCCCTATGTATGAGAATGGCAGTTGTCCAAAGGTAAGTGCTTCTCCATATTCCGCCATAAAAGCTAATTTTCCTTGAATAACTTCACCTTTCTCCACGGCTCTCTTCTCTGCCACCCTCTGAGCTGAGCGGTCTCGTCCGCTATCCTCGGACGAAGGATCTTACTGACGATGAGGACGAGACATCCTCGTCTCCCAAAGGACAAAAGGTGGCGGAAGAAGAGGTAGTGGCGGATGAGTCTGTAGTGGCGGTTCCTCGTGGCGTTCGCGGTGCTAGCGGGCGCATTCGTGGAATGGGCAAGAGAGTCATCTCTCGCCATTCGTCCCCTGCCCTTCGCGGCCATCTGGACACCGTGCCAGAACATTCCGCCACTATAAATTTACCGGAGCGGAAGTAAGTATAATCACAATTCGCCTTCATACCATGCATAACTTTTCTAATCTGTCTCTTTTGCACACAGAAGAAGAAAGGTTTCTGGCCCGAAACCTCCACTAGCCAAGCCATCACCCGCTGCCATTCCAACTACACCAGATGCTCCTGCTCGCCCAACTGGGCCTTCCACCTCTTCTCCTCATACCAGCAAGGTGGCGGATGCTCCAGGAAAAAGTGCTGGACCATCAGATCGCCCCGCTAAGGGTGCTAAGAAGGTGAGTTTTAGCGGAAAAGCAATCCAGACGGATACGGGAGCTGAGGAAGCTTCAAAATGGAAGAAGAAAGCAACTGCTCTTTTCCGCCTTGACAATATGCAAGAGGAGGCCAGTAACCATGTGTCATCTGCAATGGCGGCGTTCGTTCAGAGAACCAGTATTGTTAAAGAGGTATGTACTCCCAGTAGCCCCCGAGCGTCATGGCGGATTCTCAATTTTAATCCGCTATGGGGCTCCAAGGTTGACTTCTGTAAGTTTTTTGAATAGCTTAGCCCTCGAGCGCTGGTAGTTCACCCAGTACTCTATGGAGAACTTTAAATTTTCATATTGAGTAGCCCCCGAGCGTTATGGCGGATAATCATCCGGCATAAAGCTCTTAGAAGACAAAAAATCAGCATAAGTAGCCCCCGAGCATCATGGCGGATAATCGTTCATCATGATGCTCTAAGAGTGACTAAAAAAGAATCAGTGAGTAGCCCCCCGAGCGTTATGGCGGATTTATATCCGGCATAAAGCTCTAAGATTGACTAACACTTCAAATTTTGCCAGAATTACAAGAAGGTGGTAGAGGACCTGGTCCAGGTCGTCAGCTCGCAGGAGAAGGAGCTGGCGGAGAAAAGCTCTCTTGTGGCGGATTTGCGGCAGCAGCTTGAGAATAGCGGTAATCTACCTTGAGTTTCCTTTATGCTTATTCGATCAAACGCTGAACTGACAAAATTTCGCCATGCAGACGCTGCCAAGCTCAAGTCCACACTTGAGGGGATGAAGAAAGGCCACGCCATTGCGATGAATGGGCTGAATGAACAGCTCCGGAAATCGCTGGCTGAAAACGCCACCCTCGAGAGGCAGCTGAAGGACCAGGAGAACCAGGGCAAGAAGAAGGACAAGGAGATAGCGGATCTCCGCAAAGCCGCCGCTGACTTTGAGAAGCGGCGTGAAGGCTTTAACGAGCTCCTCCATCACTTCCAGGACAACTTGCTAGGTACCACTTCTTCT